>MU261304.1:27500-92500 GCA_020310875.1 Ceratopteris richardii
GACATCCAGTTGAGCCAGCATACCTCTACCTTGTATCTCCCTATCTAGAGTTGTCTAGATCACCATTTAAGCTCTACCTTGAGAGCGCACGGGTGGACAACGCCATCATCTTTGTACTTGGTGTTAGTAGAAAATTATTGAGATTCTCCTATATCTGTTATCTTCTCTGCTACTGCTTATGTGTTATATTGTGTAACTATTGTCTTACACGAACTAAGGAATCCTTAATCTTTTCTTAAAATGAAACCCCTGTGGTCGGGCGATCAATGCTATGCTGCAAAATATTCCACCATAATTATGCCTTACCCACCAAATAATTAGTAACAAATTTCACTTTTTTGTTTGCAAAATATGATTCATGAAAGTAAAAAACATCAAATTGGGATAGCCATGAAAGAACAAATTGGCCATCCTTTCGCCCATCAAATCGTGAAAATTGGAAATTTTTGGCACCAATCTTGGACTGCATGCCATTTTCTTGAATAGTCATAATGGCCTTCACCACCTTAACTAGGTTGTTTTTATTATCTATATCTTTTGGAGTGCACCATCACATTCTTTTATCTAGCTCTAAGCATGATGGAGTTTGTGTCACAAAAGCACCAATTGTTGCTCAATCAATACCCCGGGTAGGGGTGATGTACCAAAATCCTTGCTATTATGGGTAGGATCCATGGCCTAGATAGGAAAACCAAAATGGATGCCAATTCATGAGTGGACACCACGAATCAAGATCGGATTCCAATACATATACCACCTCCATAGATGTGCCTTGGCTCTGATACCACTATTGATGGGATCTCAATAATGCACGTATGTAGAGGATAGTACAAAAAAAATCTCACAAAAACATAAATAGAATAGAAAGAAACAAGAGAATAGACACCAGATTGGCTACAATCTCCCCCCATATACTCTTGTGGATGCCTCTACTAGAGCATCTGTATTTATAGGTATTTTTTCATTACATCCTGAATAAACATACATGAGGGTGGCACTTCAAAAAACATGCATTTAAAATAGTCTGCTCTATTTACAAAATCGTTGCTTTCTAAGAAATCTACTATTTTTACAAAAAAACGTTACTTCTAAAGTGATATATTATTTTTACAAAAAATAACTAAAATACTATCTTCTAAATATCTTCAGAAATATTTGAATAAGTCAACACGCATTCACACCCTCATGTGTATTCACCTACTAAATCAAAATACAAGTCACACTAAAAACCTCAAGACATTAAAATCCATATAACATTCCATTATTCCATAAAGTATAACAATTTCTATAGTGTTCAATAAGTTGAAGTCAATTTCTTCCATAAAATATTTTTCTCAAGATTATCACAAGTAAAGGAAAATAATAAAGAACCATCTTTTATAATGAATTAACCCATCATTTAGCCCTAAATTTTAGAACCACTTTTTAGAAGTGTTTAAAATATGAAATATTCATTTTCTAAGAGCATATCCAAGATCTTTGATCATGACAAGTGATTTGAACGGAGTACAAATTTCTCAAAGAAAGCCTCTTCTCACTTGCTTATTAATTCATCAAATTTCTGTAATTATATTTCCAAACTTTGGTAGGTAAAGAGTAGAGTCAAATAGTAGTATTATTGATAGTTATTCCTCCTGTCATATTGATTTATATTCTTTCCATTGAATCCATAAAGAAATAAAGCTAAGTGTGTCTCTACAAAGCCCCCTAAAGCGAAGGATGTCAACACATACATAGAGTGACTCAACCCCACTAGGAAACAAGCCTAAACCTTTGCAGAAAGCTTCAAACTTTCCCCATCGAAGAGCATTGCTGAATATGTTTTCCACATTATCTTGTGAAGGCTTGTATATGGAATCTATATCTCCTGCATGAAGGCCCTCTTGCACATAGTGCTAATGCACCTCAATATTTTTGGTGCATGCATGTGTTGGAGTTCGAGGTCTACGGAAGCATGCAAACATCACAAGGAAGAAGAAGAATCTTGGAGCACAACACAAAAAACTGAATGTATTACCACTCGAATGTACAAACATGAGTAACTTGTTAGGGCAATAGGCATATATAAAACCGAGGACAAAAAAAACCTCTTGAAGAGGGAAAAAGTGTCCCGATGATCCTAGTGTGTTTTCACACATCACTACCTAAATATATCAACAAATCCCCCTTAGGAGTGATGTAGTGAACAAGAAGTTGGCACTCATGTATAGGGAAGTGCCAAGCTATGTTGAATGAATCCACAAACGGAAGTAAGCCCAAAGGTTTGCAGAAAGCTTCAAACTTGTCCCTAGGCAAAGCCTTCGTGAAAAGGTCTTCAATGTTCTCCTGTGTGGGCACATATGCCAAGTTGATCCCTACAGCAGAGACCCTCTCCCTGACATAATGATAATGCACTTCAATGTGCTTAGTGTGTGCATGGAACATAGGGTTCTTTGCACCTGCCAATGCGCTCTAACTATTAGATGTTGGTGGTAGAAGACTCGCCAACACCCAAATAAGCCATAAGGTGTTTGAGCCACACAAACTCAATAGTCACTGTGAAAGTGTCCTATACTCAACCTCACAACAAGAAGTGGCCTCAGTAAGATGCTTCTTTCTCAACCAAGATATGCATGAGCTACCAAGCATGAAGCAAAAACCACTAGTAGACACATGAGTGTCACAGCAACTAGCCAAGTCAGAGTCAGAAAAAGCATGTAAATCTAGTGGTGGTGATCCCCTTTAGGATAAAACAATCCAAGTAGCCGAGTACCACTCAAGTAGTGAAAGATGCACTTAACCACTTTCCAATGCTTGAGACCTAGCCAATGCATAAACCTGCTCATTTGTGAGATAGCAAACTGAATATCTAGCTGAGTAATGCATAAGTAAATCAAGCATCCAACTGCCTACTGATAGAGAACAGCATCAAACGCATCTTCACCATCATGAAGAGTCAATCATAAACCTGTCTCCATAGGAGTGGCAATAGGTTTATAGTCTTTAAGGCAAAACACTACAATAATGTGTCAATATATTTCATTTGATATAAAGCTATATTGACATCAACCTGCATAAAATGAATGCCCAAATAATGATGCAAATACCCCAAATATGACATCTTAAATGAGGCATGCAAATCAGCCTTAAAATCAGCAATATGCTTCTCATGAGGACTAGTGAGAAGCATGTCATCAACATACACAACAATGATAAGAAGCACAGCATTTCCATGCTTAACATATAAGGCACTTTCAGTTGGACTATTCTCAAAACCATGTGCAATCATATATGCATATATCTTCTCATACCAAGCACATGGTGCTTGCTTTAAACCATATAATGCCTTCTTTAACATGCACACCTTGTTTTCATGCGCTTTCTACACAAAGCCATGGGGCTGAAAAACATATCTTCATGCAAATCACCATTCAAAAATGCACTTTTAATATCCAGCTTATGTAAATTCCAACCATAATGAGATGTAAGTGCACAGATGCTAGGAATAGTAGTCACTCCGAAAATAGGAGCAAAGGTCTCATCAAAATCAATTCCTCTTTCCTGAGCATAACCCTTTGCAACAAGCCTAGCCTTATACCTGTCAATTGTTCCATCAAGCTTAAGCTTCAGGTTGTATACCCACTTAGTGCCAATGGCCTTCTTTCCAGGAGGCAAGTCGAACAAAGACCACATACCATAGTATTATATTCAGATTCCATAATAGCCATCTAATTTTCAGAATTTTGTGCTTCAACAAAGAAGACACGCTCATTCTCATCACAGAGAATAGAGGTTTCCATAGCATAGCAATGTGATGCAAAAGAGGCACTATGAGAGCCTGAACGAATATGATATGATAGAGGTGGATCTAATTTGCTATCATGCAAAGTTTGCACCATCCATTTCGGTATAGTTTTTACCTCCTCAACATTAGCTCTCTTATCAACAAGTTTATCATGTAGATTTGCATCACAAATAGAATGATCTGCATCATCACATGAAACCTGTAAATGCTAAGATGCCTCATTAGGACCGACACTATACTGTCCACCTCTAAAAAGAGGCAACAAAGTGTCAAACATGTTGTTGGAGATAATTGATGTCTCCGTTGGAAATGAGGTAGGCCCTTGGCTCATGTCATAGGTCCATGGTTCCATAGGTCCAGCATATACAACACAAAATCTAGCAATCTTCAATATTGACAAAACATGAACATACCACAACTTAATCATACAAATGATGAGACAAAGATAGAGAAAGAATAGACGACATGTGTAAGGTGTTACGTAAGCCATCGCTTACTCATAGTATCATATATACCAATGTTCAACGTACAATGTGCGAGCAAAACTCTCAACCACTCTATGTGATGAGAAATAGATGAAAGAGTGGATGCACAAATGTAACAAACATATTCAGATGTATGGGCAGTAATCTGAATATACATGAGATGTGTGACCTTATAGGTTATAGAAGAGTGAATATGAGTGACTGAAAGAGGAAGGATCAGTGTGAAACCGATAATCAACAAACCCTCATCTAACCTTAGGCTATGGAAGACCCTAAGTCAGATACGTGTGTGAAAAGATCACATACTTAAAAAGTAGCAAAGAATGCTAACAAGTTTGCTGCCATAAATCCTCAAACTCATGTGAACACACCTTCTCAAACACCTCATCAGAATATGCATGAAGCATATACATACTATTTCTCTTGTACCTATGCCGAATAGGACTCCTCCTGATATGGATGCTACTGCCTCCATAAAATTCAAGTAGTACCTGTGTGCATAAAGAGAATATGTACCTGAATACTTAACATAAGATGTAAATCTTATGTTAAACACCATCCAATGTCTTTGACGTAGCCCGACATCTTCTTGTAGAAGATAATCTTCAACTACAACATGTAGACGGCCGATCCTCACCATCAAGCTGCTAATGACCAAGTCTTCTTGCCATGAACAAGAGATAACCTCCTCTCCATGAGCTAGAGTGTGAGCACACCCTTCATCTTCTCCAAGAAGAATCATTAAGAAGAACTCCATAGCTGCTCCTCAACATGCTTCAAGTTAGCACCATGGCTGCCCCATGTGCTAGAAGAAACACCACCTCTATTGAGGTCCAAGCTCCAAGCTTGTGTTGAACACTAGGTGAAGGATAATTAACAATAAGCCAACATACTTCTTATATAGTAGTATGTGTACCCTGAAAAGCTTCTTCAAAAGCTAAAATAAATCATAAATCTCCACGATCGCTATGCGATCTCCAATAAAGCACGTTGCGATAAACCAACTTCGTTCGTTGTCCTTTTAAAGCTGTCCATAAGCTTTTATTGGAAAAGCACAATTAAAAAATACTTTCGCTCCACCGCCGACTGAAGTCAGGAATCGAATCTGCGTGGGCATATAGGGAGGCTTTTTGCCTAGCCAAGAGCGTTGGGCGCCGTTGTGTGTAGAAGGAGTAATCAGCGTCTGTGGATATGCTCTGTCCGCCCGTCGATTCCTCAAGAACAACTTGAGTAAAATGAACCAAGAGGATATTATATTGAATCTTGACCTAAAAGAACATTGAATGAACCAATTGGATATTGATTCCAACAATCGCCCCTGCAATGTCATATTGGTACAGTCTGGAATGGATCTCCAATCTGTCACAAACTGCAAACTATCACAAGCTTCAAGCTTGTACTCCCACACTTCAGAACTTGTTCTTTAAAAGTCTTCTTCAAAACTGAATTTGACTTTCCTTCAAAAAATCTGAACGTGCTGAATATGCACCATAATACTTGAGAAAATATGCAAACTAGATATCCAATAGTGTACACGTCAAGCAATCACTGCATGACAACAAATATAGCATGAACTGTCTCTGAACCTGCTATCTCTTGTCTTCAAAAACCTGAAAACATACACTAGGATCCACGTATTTGCATTTACCTTACGATAAAGGTTTCTCGATGTACTTCTGTTGTGTCATGTAAACACACTAAACATAATCAAGAACTGAATCCTGGAACCTGTGACTGAGAACTCACAACTTAGTGTATTATGAACTCTGCTGGTTCATCTCTAACTATACTCAAGTCAACTCAACTCAATTGAAATCAATTGAAATATGAGTCTCATCAAAATATCTATGATGTCATCATGTCTTCATCCTTTAAATCCTTCATACCTCTTTCCTTCAGAACCTGGTATAAACATAAATGTGCGCACTTCTCAATATACCTTTCTGAAATATCAAGCTTCTCTTCAATAGAACTCTGGAACCTTCTCCTGAACAGGAACATCCTAACAGGAACTTTCTCCAGACATTCTCCTTCTTCCTTCTTCTTTCAAAGCTGGAACATAAAGAGAACCTGACAAAGGAAACATAGGAATACCTGAAATAGGAATACCTGTAGGTATGACTCTGCATTCTTTTACATATGGTTGAAAATAAGTCTCCATGTTTTATCACCCCCCTGGAGGACTTAACACTAGTATCCAGTATTCTTCAAATACATCAGACTTTATGAAATCTGGAACGTCTTCCTTCATAAATCTGATGTTCACTAATCAATACCTGTATCTGAAACAAAATCTCTGAACCCTTTTTATTAGCATTGCGCAGATGCGAATAGCTTTCCATGTCACCTCAGCTTTCCAAAATCTAGAATAAGGTTAGCTGATCCTAACATAACAAAACCCTGCTGAAAGCTTTATGGGATTCATAACCTTTAGTAACATAACAAGTATCTTATATCTCTCTTCAACACAAATTTGATAGAACCGGAATCTTTGACTTGCTTCTTCCAATGTTAAGAATCTTCACAAACAAAGGATAGACAACTGACTCATAAATACTTCAAGATCATACAAGATCTATTCAAGATCAATGATCTCTCTTGTGTAGGATCTGCTCTTATCAAACCTTCATGTTTGAATGTTTGATTTGCTACCTGAATGTCTTCAAGTGTCCATGCTTCTCAAAAAGTTGTAAAACTTTTCTTCAAACAAATCCTTCAAGGAATCTGCAATTCCTACTTGAAACATAAGTGGACAAACTTCTCACCTTGAGAACTCCAAAAGATGCAAGTTGATACTTCATATCTTTCATATTCTACCCGGGTGAAATGTGACAATACCTGCTTGACTTTCTTTTGGCTAACTCCACTTCTCAATCAAGTAATAGGATCTGATGGAACACCTTTTTGAATACAAGTATGTATCCAAAAATCTAGACAATCATAGAAACTAGATTCTTCAACTGACTCGTACATCAACAAGACTAAATTTTTTGAAGTTTTTGAAAATACTGAATATGAGGTAACCTTTTCCAAACATAAACCTCAACCCAAGTCTTCAACATCTGCTACAAAAAACTTTTTTATCTCAAGAGTTAGATAAAGAAGAAATATACTTCTTTGCAACCTGTCATATACCAAGTAGCTCTATATTGATACTCCAAGAATTCTTTGAGGGAACATATAAGCTGCTTGCTTAGAATCTTCAACTTATATATAACTCATACGTATGAGTCAAAACATACAAGTTGTCTTTAAAATCTGCTACTTTTCTTTCTCTCAATGCAATTCTTTGTCAAGTCTACTAAATCATGACCAAGTATAATGCAAAATAAGAAACTCTTTCTTCTTCACACAAGATGTACTCGTAGACTTGTCTTTGGATGTAGAGGATAAAATAGGAAAAGTATATGGAAAGTATAAGAGAAAAGAAAGCCTTACTTTTCTTTTGGAAATGATGGAGTTTCTTTTTCTGCATCTTTCTTCCACTTGATGATGATGTTAACATCTTCAAACTTCTCTTCCATACCTTTTGTTCTCTTCATCTTGAAGTAGCAAACACTCTTGACTTCTTCGAATGAACTTTTTCTCTTCCTCTAGTGCTAAGAGTAAGAGACAAAACAAACATGGTATACAAATGGAAGTGAACATAGAATCATGTTTTATCATCTCCTCATATCTCTGAATCAAAATTCTGTTTCACATGACTGAAACGACTAAATTCACCAATCGTTGAGTGAATGATGAATTACCTTTCTAGAGTTACCTCTCTAGATCACATTTGTACCTTGATATTCAACCAACTTACAATAGAAAATTGGCTGAAAACAAAAAACTGATCCCATCTCCAAATTTGTCTTCTTAGATAAGCTTTCTTGCCATGAAAGGATTTCTCAAAACTCTCTAGAAAAACCTCTAGATACCTATTTTGATGTAGCCTTTAACTTTCAAATGACGAAAGCGTATAAAATCACTCCTTGAAACCTTCAAATCTCTTCATAACTGCTCTTCTAAGATATGACCTGCAAATGATAATCTGATAGTAGAAACTGATACCTGTGATTTGATGTTGATCTGATTTCTTCATCTTCTCTAAACGATTGTTCTTCCTTGAATTTGAAGTAGTCTTCTCTTCATCAATTCTAGGTCTTCAAACAATACTTTTGTAAAGTATTTGCATACTCTTCCAAAAATATTCAGCCGCTAACAGATCATCAACTTCATACTCCACACTGATGAATACACATGTGACTGAATTGTCTAATTCTCAAATCTCTACTCATCTAGATTAAGTGTGTATGTCAAATGTCAACTATTAGAAGATGCTCTTATATCATATGTTGTAAACCTGGAATTTTGGAAAACCTGGGAATCTGAATGAGCCTTAATGCATTGATGCCAAAGACCTAAAGTTCTGAAACCAAAACCTTAGAGCTCTGATACCAAATGTTGGAAATGAGGTAGGCCCTTGGCTCATGTCACAGGTCCATGGTTCCATAGGTCTAGCATATACAACACAGAATCTAGCAATCTTCAATATTGACAAAACATGAACATACCACAACTTAATCATACAAATGATGACACAAAGATAGAGAAAGAATAGACGACATGTGTAAGGTGTTACGTAAGCAATCGCTTACTCATAGTATCATATATACCAATGTTCAATGTACAATGTGGGAGCAAAACTATCAACCACTCTATGTGATGAGAAATAGATGAAAGAGTGGATGTACAAATGTAAAAAACATGTTCAGATGTATGGGCAGTAATCTGAATATACATGAGATGTGTGACCTTATAGGTTATAGAAGAGTGAATATGAGTGACTGAAAGAGGAAGGATCAGTGTGAAACTGATAATCAACAAACCCTCATCTAAGCTTAGGCTATGGAAGACCCTAAGTCAGATACGTGTGTGAAAAGATCACATACTTAAAAAGCAGCAAAGAATGCTAACAAGTTTGCTGCCATAAATCTTCAAACTCATGTGAACACACCTTCTCAAACATCTCATCAAAATATGCAAAAAGCATATACGTATTGTTTCTCTTGTACCTATGCCGAATAGGACTCCTCTTGATATGGATGCTACTAGCTCCATAAAATTCAAGTAGTACTTGTGTGCATAAAGAGAATATGTACCTGAATACTTAACATAAGATGTAAATCTTATGTTAAACACCATCCATTGTCTTTCACGTAGTCGGACATCTTCTTGTAGAAGACAATCTTCAACTACAACATGTAGACGGCCGATCCTCACCATCAAGCTGCTAATGACCAAGTCTTCTTGCCATGAACAAGAGATAACCTCCTCTCCATGAGCTAGAGTGTGAGCACTCTCCATGATCGCTACACAATCTCCAATAAAGCACGTTGGGATAAACCAACTCCGTCCGCTGTCCTTGTAAAGTTGTCCATAAGCTTTTATTGGAAAAGCACAATTAAAAAATACTTTCGCTGTGCCACCGGCTGAAGTCAGGAATCGACTAGCCAAGAGCGTTGGGCGTCGTTGTGTGTAGAAGGAGTAATCAACATCTGTAGATATGCTCTATCCGCCCGTCGATTCCTCAAGAACAACTTGAGTAAAATGAACCAAGAGGATATTATATTGAATCTTGACCTAAAAGAACATTGAATGAACCAATAGGATACTGATTCCAACAGTCTCTTAGTACATGAAAGTAATGGTTGAATAGCATCTTCCACAAAAACAACATCATGGCTAACCAAAATGCATTTAGTATGTGGATGATACAGACGATAGCCTTTGTTTTAGAACTATACCCAACAAAAACACATTTCATTGTTTTATCATCCGATTTTTAGCGTTGTTGTTCAGGCACTAATGCATATGTCAAAGAACCAAAAACACGCAGGTGAGCAATAGATGGCTTACGACCATGCCAAGCCTCATATGGATTGATAGACTACAATGCTTTAGTGGGACACCTGTTAAGTACATATGTTGCACACATAATAGCCTCAAGCCAGAAACTATGTGGTAAACCTCGACTCTTGACCATACATCTCGACATCTCCATGAGTGACCTATTCTTTTGTTCACCAACTCGATTCTATTGAGGTGTATACAACACTATACACTGATATCTTATCCCATGTTTAGCCAGAAATGCATTAAAGTTAGAATACATATACCCCCCCCCTCGATCAGAACGGAGGGTGCCCATTTTACATGCTCATAGATTTTTAGCCAGAAGGAGAAATTTTTTGAAGCATATAAACACTTCAGACTTTGCTTTCAATGGATATACCCATGCATGCCTGGAAAAATCCTCAGTGAAAGTCACAAAGTAAAGATAGTTCCCAAAAGAGGGTGTCTGCATAGGACCACAAACATCATTGTGAACAAGCTATAATACATTGTTCAGGAGAAGATGATTCAAAATTGCAAACCATAGTAAATGCCCATTCTTCATTCTGCACTAGAGTAGGAGATTTAGAACCATTCTAGCCTCTTTTCTCTTCGCCTCTTTAGCAACCAATTTTGGATAACTCTTTATGACATGATCGTTTGCTTTATAGTATTTGCAAAAAAAAATCTTCTTTTCTATTTTATTCTCATTTCTATCATCCTTGTTTGATTGTGTAGAATTAGCAGATTTCTGCTTACTAGTAGAGGAGCTCCATTTACTTTTGCCCTTTTAACTAGCTAGGAAAGCTTGATCTGCAAGATGCATAATGGACCTAGACTCATCTTCTTGCAACAGAACAAAGACTAAATCCTCAAATGTTAAGGCATTTGGATTGCCTTACATCATCAAACAAAGAGTGGAAGCAAAACTCTGATATGAATCAAGAAGACTATTCAAAATAGTCTCCACAAGTGAAGTGTCAGGCAAGACTTCATTAGTAAAAATTAATTGTTCCTTCGAATCTTTGATCTTTGTCAGGAAACTATCCATGGAATCACCTTCATTCATGTACTCACTCTCCAACTCTTTTCAGAGGTAAGCAACACGAGCCTCATTCCTTTCCTGGAATAAAGTGGTAAGTGTATCCCAAGCATCCTTCGCTATTCTGCAAGAGCGAATGTGAGGAATAATGGCATGTTTGATAGACAAGGCTATCAATGCATGTGCATGAGCATTTTTGCCATCCCAACAAATCAGCTCTGCAGTAGGTGCAATAGGAACTGTAGCACAAACAGGAACATGAAGAATATCATCATCTTCAACACCATTTGCATCACCTTCAGCAACTACATTTGTAAGTGTAATAGGACGTTTTTCAACACCTACACAATATTCCACAGTCCTTTTGCAACCAATACATGACACATCATATAAGCCCATAATGGGTAATTGGTACCGTCCAACTTATCCACAACAGCTAACATACGAAATACATTACTGCTTTCAGCCATGGTCACTAACTAAAATCCTTCATGCAAAAAATTGATTGTATCTCAAAGGTGGTGAACCGAAACCTTTATACATCTTTGGCACAAAAAGATGAAATAGCCTGTACAAGCATTGCAATAGTACATTTCGAGGCCAAAATGAGCTCAAATCATGATTTTGGCATGAAACACTAGATTTTTTGGAACAATCAATACACTCTAATTATTCATGAAAGACCAACATCAATCTCCATGCAAAGATCCATCAATATGTTTCTTATCCATATACACTCCCTTGTAGCTATGAGAACTACCCTCTATAGAGCTTCACAACTATATGTCATGACTTTAGGTTTCTTCTTACTTAGCCAAGATATGCATGTCTCCAAGAAAAAGCAATTACCACTAGTGGACACACGAGTATCATAGCAATTAGCCCAATCATTATCTGTAAAAGCATGCAAGCATGTCATAATATCTCTATCATAAAAGAGGCCTAAACTCAAAGTGCCTTTGAGATATCTAGACACATGTTTCACTGCTTGCCAATGCTTAGTGCTAGGTCTGGGCATGAATCAACTCAACTGGGAATGAAAGGAAGAAGGAATCTAGCAGGGTTGAAAATTTGCACAAAAATAGGTTTGAAAATGCGAACAATTTCCAACCAAAAATGGCTAAAATGTTTTAGCCAAACATGATAGGAATTGTTGGAAATTGCTAGCCATAGATGAAATTTGTAGAAAAGTAGAGCTGAAAATGTAGAGAATTTGCAAACAAACATGGCTAAAATGTCTTAGCCAAACATGATTGGAATTGTAAGAAATTTCCAATCACATATGGTTGAACATTTGCATCAAAGTATGGCTGAAATTGAGCGAGAAATTCAAGCCATGCATGATATAGATGTTGAAGATGTACTGAATAATGAATGCATGTCTATCAAGAGTGCACAAATGATGCCAAAGTGGTTGAAACAAACTGTAGGATAGAAAATTGAGTGCACCTTTACTTGTTTGAACAAGATCACACTCTAGCCATGCATCAAGTAATTTTTTGGATTATTCTCTTATTGCAATAACATGTAATGAAAAGCCACTTACTTTTGAAGATGCATGTGAGGATCACCAACGGATAAGTGCTATGCAATATGAAATAGATTCCATACATAGGAGTTGCACTTGGGAGTTATGTGAATTGCCAAAAGGAAAATTGCCATTTGTACAATGTGGGTTTACACGAATAAGAGAAAGTCAGCTGGTAGCATCGATTGCTACAAAGATAGATTGGTTGCCAAAGGATATGTGCAACAATATGAAATTGATTATGAGAAAAATTTTGCACCTACTTCATGCATGACCACCATTCATACCATGGTTGCATTTGTTGCCCAACAAGGTTGGAAAGTAGACGAATTGGACATAAAAATAGCTTTCTTGAGTGGAAAATTGCAACAAGAGGTATATGTGAAGCAACCTCTTGGATTTGCCATGAAAGGGAAAGAGCATATGGTTTCTCACTTGCATAAAGGCTTGTATGGTCTCAAGCAAGATCCAATGCATGCTATGATAAAATCCATAAGCACTTGATTGCTCTTGGTTTCACATGTAGTCAAATTGAAATCACACTCTGTGTATGCAAAGATGGGGCTGATCTTGCAGTGCTTGTTCTTTATGTTGATGACATAGTCTTGAATAGGTCATGTGATGCAAAATTTAACATCCTTATGGGTGATTTGTAGCATATTTTTGATGTTACTTGTCTTGGTCTTTTGAGATACTATCTTGGCATTCAATGTTTATCCATGGAGTGCGAATTTTTATGCATCAAGAAAAGTATGTTGAAAAACTACTTTAGCATTTTGATTTTGAGGATTGCAAGCCACTTTTCATACCAGTGGAGATAGGATTTAGGTTCTCAATTGATGATCCCAGTGATGCATTTGACACTTATTTAATCATCAAGTGGTGGGTTGTCGTATATATGCATGCAACACAATGCCGCATATACAATAGATTTGGCAATACTTTCATATTTTCTTCTTCTGTAAATTAGCATCATTAGAGGAACGAGTGGAATAGAAAGGTTGAGCCTTTGGTTTTGATGAACACAAATATGAACCATACTTGCTTTTTCCGTTTATGTGAGATAGAAAGTGCTTGTGTTCCCTCAATGAAACCACTCCTATTCACTCTAGATAGCTCTTCTTGAAAAAAAGGACACAACCTCATGAAATGCACACATATTTGTATTCCCTTTTACAAACAAATGGAGTGTAGTGGAAAAGCTTTGAAAAGACTATGGTAATCCTTTCAACAATGTAGATGTGATGAACTACAAGAGATTTGAACTCACAACATGTTTGTTAGGAGTGTGATGGGCTAACCACTTGCCCTAAAAGCAATGGTTGAGGATTTCTTCCTAATCCTCCCTCTTAGGTGTAGGTCAACCATCTCCTATCTGTCTAGGGTGTTGTTCACTCATCTCCTACCTATCACTTTATTACATTCCTCCCCCCTTGGTTGATCATTGTCCTCAATGATCTATTCTTTTATCCCTCTAGCCTTAGTGATCAACTCCTAGAATCATTAGGTACCCTTGAATTGATGTCCTCAACCTCCCATAGTTTCTTGAAATTTGTTCGCAACCTTGGACTCTTGAAATTTTTCTCTCAACCTTGGTGTATTGAACCTTCTTGTTCACAAATTTGGTGTCTTGAGCCCTTGTTCTCAACCTTGGTATCTTGAACCCTGTTCTTGTCCATGCTTGGTATCTTTAACCGTCAATCAATTGTCACTCATGCTTTCCCAAGGGACTTACACTTCCCAACTAGCTCAATAGATTTGCAAACTTGATTTTGAGAGCTTTCCAATGGTATCTTATACTGATGTTGCATACCATCTTAGTTTCTTGTGGTTGGATGATGTTTTAGATTTGCTCTTAATCTTTTCGAGAATCTAGTTCATTTCTCTTAAAGATAGGAGAAATGCTTCATTACCTTGTCAAAATAGTTCTATGAAGTTGAAGTCTTGAGTCATCTAGAAATGGACTCCTCATAACTTTACGTGTCTTCAAATTTTGAATTGGTTTTATAGAGTTTTAGTTCTTTCAATTTGACTCAAATATAGTATTTGATTCTTTTTATAGAAGTCTAGGGTTAGTCAATTAGAACCGAGTAACTAAATTAAAAATACCAAATAGATGTTCTATACAAGAACCTTTTTTATCTTCAAACGATGATAAGTCTAAGTTCACTTATCCATTTGATTTTGCTTCCAAATATCTAGCATAACTCTAATGCCTTTCTTGAGTTCAATACATCAGTTTCTCATTAGTTTGATAATTCTGAAGCACTTTTAGCTAAAGTCTTTTGCGAAAACTATCGTAAGTTGGAGAGTATTCCATTTGCATTTGACTTGGTCAAGTTATGATATGGTTGATGTAAAGTAAATGGAAAAACTTTCTCCTACAGTTTACATAGGATTTTCAAGCCCATTAGGACATAGTAGTCCTCCAATCGAGTGAAAAAATCAAGTAACTGGTGGTTGGGAGTAAACCATTGTACAAACATCCAAGTTAGATGTTGTGGACAAGAAAACTTCAAGTTTTCCAAATCAAATTCAAAGGAATGAAGAGTTCTCAAAGGCTTGCGAGCAATAAGAATCCAACCTTAGTTACTAAGTCCATGCACTAGTTATGCACAGAAATGGACTAGTAACTAGAACCCATCCATTTTGCATGTTTATGCCTAGATCGCACATCAAGCAAAAAATGAATTGTGTTGATATATTTAGGTAGTGATGTGTGTGAACACACTAGGACTGTCGGGACACTCTTTTCCCTTCTTACGAGGTTTTTTTCCCTGGCTTGTATATATTCCTATTGCCCTAATAGGTTACTTATCTTTGTAGATTCTAGTGGTAATACATTTAGTACTTTATGTTGTGCTCCAAGCTTCTTCTTCTTCTTCCTTATGTTGTTCAGTGCTTCCGTAGACTTGGAACTCCAACAATTGATGTCAAAGCAGGTCACCTGTGTTGTAGTTGGAGGTCTGTGGAAGCACACAAACAACACAAGGAAGAAGAAGAAGCTTGGAGCACAACACATAATACTAAATGTATTACCACTAGAATGTACAAAGATAAGTAATCCATCAGGGTAGTAGGCATATATACAAGCCCGGGGGGAAACCTCCTAAAGAGGGAAAAAAGTGCCTCGGTGGTCCTAGAGTATTCACACACATCACCACCTAAATATATCAACACATCCACCCTAGGAGTGATGTACTGAATAAGGAGGTGACACTCATGTATAAGGAAGTTCCAAGCTCTGTGGAATCAATACACAAAAGGAAGTAAGCCCAAAGCTTTGCGAAAAGCTTCAAACTTCTCCCTATGCAGAGCCTTTGTGAAAAGGTCAGCAATGTTCTCTTGCATTGGCACATATGCCAAGCTAATCTCTCCTGTAGAGAACATCTCCCTAATAGAATGATAATGCATCTCAATGTGCTTAGTGCGAGCATGGAACATAGGGTTTCTCGCAATTGGCAATGCACTCTGGCTATTAGTGAAGATGGTGATGGCAAAAGATTGACCAACACCCAAATCAACCATAAGGCATCTGAGCCACACACATTCAAGAGTCGTTGTGAAAGCTTCCCTATACTTAGCCTCACAACTAGAAGTGGCCATAGTAGGCTGCCTCTTACTCAACCAAGATATGCATGAGCTACCAAGCATGAAGGAAAAACCACTAGTGGACATAGGAGTGTTGTTAGGACAAAGCAATCCCCAATTGATGATTATGAAGAACTTGAAGCAAGTCAGAAATCAAAATGAAGTTAAAGAAGTCATTGGAGAAAGTGAAGAGATCTCATAAATGTAGCTTGTATACATATGTACATTACAGATGAAATTTCTTGTAAAATGAATATAGATGGTCATTAGAATGATGAGGAGTAATGTAATAGACATAGAATAACTCTAGAACCATATGCATATAAGTCAATAATGTAAAGAAATAGAAGAGAGTGTCATTAGAAGTCAGCAGTTCAAGTGATAGATGTGTAGAGAGTCATCTTCCTAAGTTAGCATGGAGTCTTTCTCTGATTTCTCTCACCCTCATCAAGTGGATCAAGATATCTTTTGTGCACATCTAATCTAGAAGCTAATCAAGCTATGTTCAAAGTTTCATGGTCTAATTCCTTTCAAGTTCTATGTATGATCAATAGGAACATGTATATGTAAAGTCGTAGGTAGATCTCTCATAATTGCACACTTTTTCATGTTAGAGTTTTGCGTGGATCTCAGTGCACAATGTAACGTTTTCAATGAGTGAGCATTTAAAATCTAAGTTAGAAGATAAGGAAGCTATAGCTAAAAGCACTTAGGAAAACGAGACTTGTGCTGTGAGAAATCAACTTGAGAAGTTGACTATGTCAAAGTCGCTTGTTCAGAAAGATAGTTTCTGACATACCTTTGATTTTAATGATCAAATCAAAGTTTTAATGATTCTTTTCAAGATCTAATTATTGTTATGATTGCGCAAAGATAGCATGGAGGTATGTGTATCTTTAGATTGAAAAAATTTGAAGCTATGTGTAGGTAAGTTAAATTCTGAAGCAGACTTCTTGAGAAGAAGAACCTTCACACAGAGAAGTGTTTGTGAATGATTTTGAAAATCATGGTAGCATTTTTGTAAAGTTTGGTCTATGATTGATATATAAGTGTTCTTAAATCAGTATAGATCAAGCATTAGGAGATTAAGAGTTCTCCAGCAGTGGTATCAGAGCAAAAGGTGCAGTATAAAGTGAAGTAAAGAGCATTTGAAGTCCCAACTATTATAGACATTGAAGTTTCTTCAAATTGAAGGTGGACAAGATTAAAGTTTTGGAGATAACCTGAAGAAGCGTGAAGATTGAGGTTGAAAGGATCTAAAATATTGAAGCTTTGCATTAAAGGTACAAAGCATATTCATTTATCGTAACATTTGCAGAAGACAAAGATCAAAGATGGGAGAAATCTTGCCGATTGATAAGCTAGATAGGGATCTAGCTTGGTCCATGAGGATAGAGGCACACCTCATGAACAGAGACTTGATGGCATTCATTACAGGACAAGAAGAAAAGCCTAAGTTTGAAGATCCTAGTGTTCCAACTAGGGAAGAGCTTGCAGATTTGAAGAATTGGATGAAGAAGGATGCTCAAGCTAGGAGCATCATTTACATGGCTGTAAATGATTATCTTCTACCTCATATTAGAGGATTAGAAAGTGCAACAGATGTGTGGAATGCATTGGAAGAGCATTTTCAAAATACAACTGAGTCAAGTCCTCATTATGGTCTGAGTTCACAACCTTCAAGAAGAAGAGCTCACAATCAATTTCTAATTATGTGGCAAGAATGAAGGACATTGCAGATAGCTTGGGAGTAGTAGATGAAGATATCGAAGAGGACAAGTTGGTGACACAAATACTTAGACGTCTGAGAGGAGATGAGAAATGGAAGCCTTTCATATTGTCCATAGAATTGTCATTAGATCATTTTACTCTTGATCTTAATCAATTGCTAGGACACATGCTAACTTTTGAGCAGGACATTAAGGTAGATAATGATAGGAGTGCAAGCCAAGCTATGTACTCCAAAGACAAGAGAAAGAGTGCCAAAGGAAAGCAGTCAAATGATGATGAAGGATATTCAAGCCAAGTTTATTTCACAAAAGGAAAGATTAATTCAAGAGGTAAAGGAAGAGGAGGTAAGAATAAAGATAATTTCATAGCTTGTTGGATTGTGGCAAAACAAATCATTTGGCAAATGATTGTTGGTATAACAATCAAAATGGTGGAAGCCATAATCAAAGTTTTAATCAAAGAGGTAGAGGAGGCAGAAATCAAAGAGGTAACTTCAAAGGAAGAGGTGGTAGGACTTCATATGCTAGAGGAGGTGGAAGAAGCTTTCAATCTCAGTCCTATAATAACAACTATTATAATTATGCATTAGATCAGAAAGATGACATGACTCTCATCTTGAATACAACACATGAAGCAATAAGAGAAGATCAAAGGGTATTCTATATTGACTCAGGATGTAGCAATCATATGAGTGGCAACATATCATTGATGACTGATATGGAAACAAAGTTGAATGGACATATAGTTCAAACAAGAGATAACACCAAGCATAAAGTGGAAAGCATTCGATCAGTGAAGACAAAGAGTGGAAGCACACTCTTAAGCAAGGTACTTTATGTTCCTACTATTCCTAAAAACTTGATAAGTGTAGGACAAATTGTGGAGAAAGGATATGAAGTCAGATTCACAAATGATGGTGTTTATGTGCAAGATCCAAATCAGGGATATAGAAGCATCATTAGAGGTCAAAAAGAACAAAGAATTTTTACTCTCAAGGTCTAGGGTAATTTGGGACATGCATTGTTTACTCATGGAAGTCAAAAGATGTCTGAGTTAGACCTATGACATAAAAGGCTAGGTCACTTTAATGAGAGAGCTATAAATGAAATGTCAAAGAATGATGTAGTGCTTGGATTGCCAAATGTTGAAGGTCAACACATTGTATACAAGTGTGAAGCTTGTCAATTAGGTAAAGCTCACAGAAGTTCATACAATAAATCAGGATACAAGTATTCAAATATGCTTGAGTTGGTTCATACCGATGTGTGGGGTCCTTCAAGGGACTATAGAATAAATGGATCCAGGTATTATGTGTTGTTTGTTGATGATGCAACAAGATGGACTACACTTTATGGAATCAAGGGCAAGTCTGAAGTGTTTAAGACATTCAAACATTATCACACTTATGGAGAAAAGATTAGAGGACAAAAGCTCAAGAGTTTGAGATCAGATGAAGGGGGGAGAATATTTTTCTAAAGAGTTTGATGATTATTTATTTAATGCAGGTTTAAAAAGAGAAGTAACTTGCAAGTACTCCCCTCAACAAAATGGAGTTGCAGAAAGAAGAAATAGAACACTTGTAGAGTTTGCAAGATCAATGATGAAAGAGAAAAGTTATCCCAACTACTTGTGGGCAGAAGCTATCAACACTGCAACATACCTTGTGAATAGGTTACCCTGCAAAGCTTTAGATGGTAGAACACCTTATGAAGGATGGTGGGGTAAGAAACCTACTCTTGATCATTGTAAGGTATTTGGATGTTTGGCATATGCTTATGTTCCTTCTCAATTAAGATATAAGCTAGAACCCAAAGCAGACAAGTATGTGTTTATTGGGTATGATGATAGACAGATGGGTTACAGATTCGTGAGTCGATCTACAAAGCAATTTCTTG
This sequence comes from Ceratopteris richardii, assembly GCA_020310875.1. Classification (NCBI taxonomy): domain Eukaryota; kingdom Viridiplantae; phylum Streptophyta; class Polypodiopsida; order Polypodiales; family Pteridaceae; genus Ceratopteris; species Ceratopteris richardii. The sequence continues at coordinate 47,434 of MU261304.1, forward strand.
TCACAAAAGATGTTACATTTGATGAGAAACACACATGGTATATAGGGTCAACTAATGATTATGCAGATGTTGAAGAAATATTGTTGCCCCAGATACCGCAGACGCACGAACGCAGAGAAAAAAAAATACTCAAAGACAGAAAGAGATAAGAGACGACACCAAATTGGGTACAATCTCCCCCCACATGCTCTGATGGACACTCTACCAGAGCATGCGTATTTATAGTAAATTCATATTACGTCCTGAATAGAAGATACATGAGGGCTGCGCTCCGAAAAGCATGTTTTTGCTTTATTTACAAGTTCGTAATTTTCTATTTTTACAAAAACTTCGCTTTCTAAAGCGATCCATTATTTTTACAAAAATAACTAAAAATAACCATCTTCTAAAAATATTCTTCTAAATATCTCCAAGTCCATGCGCGTTCACACCCTCATGGATCTTCACCTGCTAAATCAAAACACAAAACACATTAAAATCCTCAAGGCATTACACCTTCATTCCAAATATCCCATAAAGTATAACATGCCGCCCAGTTGACGAGCAACTGACCTCAGTTGATAAAAAATAAAATAGACATGGATGGCCAATCACATGTCGCATCACTGAAAAATCATAGGCATGTGCCATGTAAATAAAAAACATGCATGGAACTGGAAAACTGGAATTTAATGTGATTGTGAATGATAAGCAGAAATCAAATGATGATAATGTGGAATTAGTGATGTTTTGTGAATCCATTGTGATTCTTCGAATGAATGATTTTTATCTTTAATCAAATATCTATGATATTGATTACCTGTGCGTGTAGTAGTAACATCATGATCAAGTATTTTTTTTGGAATTAAAACTTCAGCATCCTCTTCTAACAATGGAGGATCATCCAAAATAGGAATGAGTGGTAATATTCCTTTAAATGGTTTCAATAAACTGATATGAAAAGAATTATGAATATTCCAATGAGAAGGTATATCTAATCTAAAAGCATGCTCATTAATTTTTTGAATAATACGGAAAGGTCCATAATAACGTGGTGCAAGTTTTACCTTAGGATGTTGTAGAATATTTTTCAAACTTCGTTTAATTATGCGTAACCAAACATAATCATTTTCATTAAATTGTTTAGTTGCTCGTTTCTTATTAATAGTACGGGTATAACGTTCCTGACTCTTTTTAATATGCTCATGAACCTCATGAAGTATAGAAATATGATCTTGTGCAAAAGAATCAGCCATAGGTATGTCAGTTTGAATGATAGATATGGGAGTAGGAAGCTTTTTACCATACACAATTTCATTTGGTGCACGTCCAGTAGTGGTATGTGTTGTGTTATTATAGGCAAATTGTAGTAAAGAAAGTTTCTCATCCCAATTAGTTGGATTATCTAAAGAATAACAACGTAATAGATCCAAAATAGTACTATTCGTAGCTTCACTTTGCCCATTACTTTCAGGATGAAATGCAGAACTAAAATCTATTTTAGAGCCTAAATTTTTAAATAATGCAACCCAAAAGTGATTACAAAAATGAACATCACGATCGGATAAAATTACTTTTGGAAAACCATGATGTGGAAAAATACATTTAATAAATAATTTGGCAGCTTGAGGTGCAGAAAGAGTTTTCGTACAAGGAATGAAATATGCTTGTTTACTAAACCTATCAACAATTGTCCAAATCATATCATGATGTGATGAAGTTGTAGGAAGACCAGTAATAAAATCCATAGAAATTTGTTCCCATAGCCCATTAGGTATGGGAAGTGGCATTAATAATCCAAATGCTTTACCATGATGCCTTTTGACACGTTGACAAACAATGCATTGGGAAACATATTGTGTAATATCCTTTTCCATATTTGGCCAAAAGAAGAATTCTTTACATGTAGAAAGAGTACTTTGTATGCCCCTATGACCCATATATGGTGGTTCATGCATCTCTTTCATAACAAATTCTTTAAAATTTTGTGTAATACATAGCTTATGATCAGAATACAAGAATCCATTATGAAATGTGTAATGGTCTTCACTAAATGTAGTAGAATTATTGAAAGCATTCCATGTTTGTGAGAAATATAAATCAGATGCATATGTAGGAATCATGTCATGAAATGAATGAATATGAACCACAGAAATATTATTAATAAAAACAATATTTGTTTGTGGGGATGGAAAATGACTCAGGGCATCAGCTACAACATTAGCTTTGCCAGGTTGATATTAAATCATAGGCTGAAAATTTTGTATGTATGAAGCCCATTTGATATGTCGATCTGAAATCAATGGTTGATTGAGTAAATGTTTAATAGGTTGTTGGTCGGTTTTGATTATGACTTCTGTACCCATGAGATAATGTTTCCAAATTTTTAAAGCATGTACAACTGCCAAAAGTTCTTTATCATATGTACTGTAGTTCTTTTCAGAAGGTTTAAGCTTCCTACTTTCAAATGCAATGGGATGATCATTTTGCATCAATACAGCACCTATACCTGAGCCACTAGCATCTGTAACTACATGGAAAGGTTGTGTAAAATCAGGTAATTGCAAAACAGGTGCATGAGAAAGTGATTGTTTAAGTTTTTCAAAAGATTGTTGTTGTGGCAATCCCCATGCAAATTTTAACTTTTTCTTTAATAATAAAGTGAGTGGGAGGGCTAAATAAGAAAAACCTTTTACAAACTTTCTATAAAAACTAGCTAATCCAAGAAAAGAGCAAACATCATTCACCGATTGTGGTATAGGCCAGTCTTCAATTACTTTAATCTTCTTTGGATCTACATGAACTCCTTGACTTGAAACAATATGGCCTAAGTACTCTAATTCTCTTTGGAAAAAGTAACTCTTTTCAGGATTTGCATAAAGTTGGTTGGTGCGTAACAAATTAAAAACTATTACTAAATGCTTTTCATGGTCATCATCATTCTTACTATAGACAAGTATGTCATCGAAGAAAACAAGAACAAAAGCTTCGTATTCAAGAAAAATATTATTCATCATGCGTGCAAATGTAGCAGGTGCATTGGTAAGTCCAAAAGGCATTACCATGAATTCAAAGTGACCGGTCTGAGTTCGAAAGGGAGTCTTAAAAATATCATTTGGTGACATTCTTATTTGATGATACCCAGATTTAAGATCAATTTTACTAAAGACACGTGCTCCACGAAGTTTATCTAATAAATCATCTATCCTAGGAATATGATATCTATTTTTTATTGTGATCTTATTGAGTGCTCTATAATCAATGCACATCCTATAAGTCTTGTTCTTCTTCTCTACTAAAAGAACAGGTGCTCCAAAGGGAGAAGAACTAGGCCTGATAAGTCCTTTGTGAAGTAAATCCTTAACTTGATTGGTTATTTCTTGGTGATGCAAAGGTCCATGCCTATAAGGTGCTTTATGGGGAGGAGAACTACCAGGAATTAAGTCTATACTATGATCAAGGGATCCTCTCGAAGGTGGTAGTTTAGAAGGAAAATCAGCCATAAAACAATCCTTATAAGAATCCATAAATGATTTATGGGTATTAGGAAGTGTATGTATACAATCGACTATGTTATTAACAAAAACAATACATGAATTGTAGCCTTTTCGGAATGCACGTTTTACTTGTGTATGACTAATTAATGGGAATGGTTGGAAATCATTTATTGCAGACAAACATATAACTTGATTGTTAAACTTAAAACGCATGGTGTGTGTATGATAATCAATGCATGGATTATAATGGTGACGAAAAGGCATACCAAGTATAACATCATAGGACTGCAAAGGAGCAATTAAGAATGTGCGTTTATCCATGTATGAGCCTATACAAATTTGAACATTATGCACTTCACTTGTAACATTATATCTGTTTCCTTGGAATGCATCCTTAACTTTGTACATAGAAGGAAGTGCGGTTAATTGGAGATCTTTGACTAATATGTGAGAAATAAAGTCATGTGAACTACCATCATCATGTAAAATATTAACAACTTTACCATTAATAGTACCTTGCATGCAAAGTAAAGAATGAATAGAAATTGTGTTACCCAAGGTACTTAGATCCTGCTCCAATGCGTCTTTCAGTCCAATCAGGTTGAATGTCTTCAAATTGAATATCTTCAGGAACCACCTCCATGTTATGTACTTTAGCTCCGCAAGGTTGCATGTGGTTAGTTGGGAACCTACATCTAGCTTTGGTATGACCAATCTTACCACAGTTCCAACAAATGATACGGGACCTCTTTTGTTGGGCATCCATCATCGTAGTTTGAAAGGTTGGAGGTTTGATAGGGTGTAAGGGGTTTGTCTTGGGGATTGGGGAAAAAGTGGATTGAGGAGGTCGTTGAAAAATAGGTGGTCGTTGAAAAGTAGGTGGACGTTGAAAAGGAGGAGAAGAAAAAGTAGAAAAGGAACGCTTGAGTGGAAAAGTGGGTTTGACTAGTTGTGGTCGTTGACGTGTTTGTTGTAAGCGAATGGACTTAGTGATAGATTGAAATTCTTTCTCAGCATCATGTGCAAAAGAAGTAGCTTCATAGAGCGTCGTCGGACGTAAGGTGTTGAGCTTAGCTTGGATTCCCATCTCCAAACGATCTTCATATTTTCGTTGTAAAGTATCTTCAGGAATCATTTCAAGTGAACGTATAAGTAATAAACGTTGCCAAAAATGTTCAGTATAGGTAGAAACAATATCTCCATCTTTCCATCCAAAAGTCGTCCAAGAGCGACGGGCATGTAAGTGAAACTGAGGAGGAAGGTAGGACTCCTTGAGCTTGTCTTGAAAGGCTTGCCATGTGGTGGGGCGATCTGTGCTATGGCGCAAAACATTCCAACATAACTGAGCCTTTCCCACTAAGTAGTTGGTTACAAATTTCACTTTTTCCTGTTCAGAATAAGATTCATCAGAGTAGAAATCATCAAACTGGGATAACCATGAGAGAACAAATTGGCCATCTTTTCGTCCGTCAAATCGTGAAAATTGGAAATTTTTGGCACCAATCTTGGATTGTGTTCCTTGCTCTTGGGCGGTAATAATGGCCTTCACTACCCGGACTAGGTTATTGTCATCGCTTTGTAGTTGTTGGAGTGCAACATCACGTTCTTTTATTTTATTTTGGGCATGTTGAAGTTCATGTCGTAAAAGTTCGACTTGTTGCTCAATTGATACCCCAGGGAGGGGTGAGGAACTAAAATCATCGATATTTTGAGTAGGATCCATGGCCGTATGGAAAGATGCAAAACCTAGGTCTAAACATAGGAAAAGACGTTTAACAATAACATTTAAATAACTACTACTACTAATAATAATAATAATAATCATAATAATATTATTAATAAATAAATAGAAGTATTGTGATAAATAAATAAAAGAAAAATAAAATAAAAATAAATAAATAAATAAACAAATAAATAAAAGGAGAGAGAGATAAAAGTTATGTTAAATATTTATTAAAAGGAATAGAGTATCAAAAAGAGGAAATAGCCTAGTGGATAAAACTTATCTCTTGGTAGTATGAGGTTGTGGGTTCAAATCCCCTACATACTAAATAAGGAACTATGTGGGTTAACTAGGCTAACTAGGGAAATAACTAAGCCCTTATTGCCACTCATATGTTAGAATTGGTTCGCGCGTAGCCAACGGCTGCCAACGGAACCAAGAGAACCATGAGTGCCAGAGAAGCCAAAGATGCCAAAGTTATGTCATAGTTCTATGCCTTAGTCGACGCCTTGGAGTAACCGAAAAGGAGCACACGGGAGCACAGGGGGTACAGAGGGTACAGAGGGTACAGAGAGCACAGGGGGTACAGGGGGTACAGAGAGCACAGTGAGCACAGGGGGTACAGAGGGTACAGAGAGCACAGTGAGCACAGAGGGTACAGTGAGCACAGGGGGTACAAAGTGTGACAGTGTGAAATTCAAAAAACTTGACCGGCGAACTAAAACCAAAAAACTTAATGAACGAAAAACCTGGACCAGACGGTTGAGATGGACGCCGATTCGCGAACGGACTGGATGCCACAAATCGCAATCAAACGCCGCAACTGGATCGGACACCGCAATTGGACCGGACGGTTGAGATGAACGCCGAATCGCGAACAGACCCGAATGCTACAAATCGCAATCAAACGCTGCAACCACCTCCGCGAACGTCTTGGCTCTGATACCACTCTTGCCCCAGATACCGTAGACGCACGAACGCAGAGAAAAAAAATACTCAAAGACAGAAAGAGATAAGAGACGACACGAAATTGGGTACAATCTCCCCCCACATGCTCTGATGGACACTCTACCAGAGCATGCATATTTATAGTAAATTCATATTACGTCCTGAATAGAAGATACATGAGGGCCGCGCTCCGAAAAGCGTGTTTTTGCTTTATTTACAAGTTCGTAATTTTCTATTTTTACAAAAACATCGCTTTCTGAAGCGATCCATTATTTTTACAAAAATAACTAAAAATAACCATCTTCTAAAAATATTCTTCTAAATATCTCCAAGTCCATGCGCGTTCACACCCTCATGGATCTTCACCTGCTAAATCAAAACACAAAACACATTAAAATCCTCAAGGCATTACACCTTCATTCCAAATATCCCATAAAGTATAACAAATACAAAGGAAAGAGAAGACAAAAGTAAAAGTGTATGAAGAAGATATTGATGATGATGATTGTAAAAGTAAATTGCAGGGAAATGATGAAGATAGGCCAAGATTTGATCCAGAATCAAATGTGGCTGAGACTTCAAAAAGTGCAGAGGTCAGAAGATCTTTGAGAGAAAGCAAGAAACCTATCAAGTATAGCTATGATACATCTTTATTAACAACAAAAGACTATGCTTATATTGTGAAGATAGAAGAAGATCCAACCACATATGAAGAAGCTAAAGGAAAACAGAATTGGGGGAAGGCAATGCAAGAAGAGTATGATGCTCTACTTGAGAATGAGACATGCGAATTAGTGCCAAGACCAAAGAACGAGAAGGTAATTGGATGTAAGTAAGTGTATAAGACAAAGAGGTTTGCAAATGGTGAGGTGTCTAGATACAAATCTAAACTTGTGGTTAAAGGTTATGCCCAAACTTATGGGGTAGATTATGATGAAACCTTTACTCCAGTTACTATGATGTCTAAAATTAGAACCCAAATTGCTATTGTTTCTTGTAAAGTTTGGAAGTTGTCACAGTTAGATGTGAAGAATGCATTTCTAAATGGGTATATTGCAGATGAAGTGTACATGGAGCAACCAGAGGGTTTCATGGATTCAATTGGATCAGATTATGTATGTAAGCTCAAGAGATCTTTGTATGGTTTGAAGCAAGCCCCAAGGGCATGGAATTATAGGCTTGTTAAGTTCTTGAATGAATGTGGATATCAAGCTTCAAAAGCAGTTAGTAGCTTGCTAGTGAAGGCAAGTGAAGATGGGATCATATATATGTGTATTTATGTTGATGATATTATTGTTACAGGTACAAATGCTCAAGGAATCAAGGAGCTTAAGAAGGAAATAGAAAAGGATTTTACGAGAAGTGATTTGGGAAACTTTTCTTATTTCTTAGGAATGCAGATTGTGTATACTCAACATGGAGTATATGTTACACAAGAGAGATACTTGAATAATCTTCTGGTCAAGTTCAACATGGAAGATTGTAAGTCTTCAACCACACCATTGGAGGTAAATCATAAATTGAGTAGATATGGAGGAGAAGAATTCAATGACATGAAGAAATATCAAATTTTGGTAGGTAGTTTGATCTATGCTACCTTGACAAGACCAAACCTATCATATGCAGTTGGTGTCTTATCACAATTTATGCATTGTCCAAAGAAAACTCATTGGATTGCAACTCAAAGGGTACTTAGATATATCAAGGGAACCCTGAGTGAACGTTTGTATTATGGTTTTACTTCTGACACAAGAATCAAAGTGTTTAGTGATGCACATTGGGAAGGAAATTCAGATGATAGAAGTTCTACTCATGTTTATCTATGTTATATTGGAGATAAGTTAGTTTCTTGGTGCTCAAAGAAGCAACACACAATTGCTTTGTCATCCACAAAAGCTGAGTATAAAGGAATGGTAGAGGCTACAAAAGAAGTGATATAGTTGAAGACCTTATTGAAAAGTTTTGGAACTGATCAAAGTACTCCAATTATTTTTGGAGATGACATGACTTCATTATATTTGGCAGCTAATCCTGTTTTTTAAGCAATCCCCAATTGATGATTATGAAGAACTTGAAGCAAGTCAGAAATCAAAATGAAGTCAAAGAGGTCATTAGAGAAATTGAAGAGATCTCATAAATGTAGCTTGTATACATATGTACATTACAGATGCAAATTATCGTAAAATGGATATAGATGGTCATTATAATGATGAGGAGTAATGTAATAGACATATGCTGAGTCTAGAATCATATTTATATAAGTCAATAATGTAAAGAAATAGAAGAGAGAGTCATTAGAAGTCAAGAGTTCATCTCATAGATGTGTAGAGAGTCATCTTCCTGAGTTAGCGTCGAGTCTTTCTTTGATTTCTCTCCACCTGATCAAATGGATTAGGAATCTAATCTAGAAGCTAATTAGGCTATTTTCAAAGTTTCATGGTCTAATTCCTTTCAGGCTGTGTGTATGATCAATAGGAACATGTATATGTAAAGTCTATAGGTAGATCTCTCAGAGTCGTGCACCTTTTTGTGTCAGAGTTTTGCTTGGATCTCATTGCACAATGTAAAGTTTTTGATGACTGAGCATTCAAAATCTAAGTTAGAAGATAAGGAAGCTATGGCTAAAATTATTTAGGAAAACGGGACTTGTGCTATGAGAAATCAACTTGAGAAGTTGACTATGTCAAAGTTGCTTGTTCAAAAAGATAGTTTCTGACATACCTTTGATCTTAATGATCAAATCAAAGTTTTAATGTTTTGAAGATATAATCATTGTTATGATTGTGCAAAGATAAAATGGAGGTATGTGTATCTTTAGATTGAAGAAATTTGAAGCTATTTATAGGTAATGAAGTTAAATTCTAAAGTAGACTTCTTGAAGAACAAGAACCTACATAGAGAGAAGTGTTTGTGAATGATTTTGAAAATCATGGTAACATTTGTGTAAAGTTTGGTCTATGATTGATACAGAACTGTTCTTAAATCAGTATAGAATAAGCATTTGGATACTAAGAGGTCTCCAGCAAGTGTCATAACAACCAGCCCAGTTAGAGTCAAAAAAAGCATGTAGATCTAGTAGTGATCCCCCCTTGGGATAAAACAATCCAAGTAGTCGGGTACCAGTCAAGTAGTGAACGATGCGCTTAATTTCCTGCCAATACTTGATACCTAGGAAATGCATAAACCTGCTCATCTGTGAGATAGCAAACTGAATATCTGGCCAAGTAATGCATAAGTAAATCAAGCATCCAATAGCCTGTTGATAGAGAACAACATCAAATACATCTCCAGCATCATGAAGACTCAATCATAAACCTGTTTCCATAGGAGTGGCAATGGGTTTATAGTCTTCAATGCCAAAAAACTGTTATAATGTGTCAATATATTTCGTTTGACACAAAGCTATTCTGCCATCAACTTGCATAAACTGAATGCCCACGTAATGATGCAAATGCTACAAATCTGACATCTCAAATGAGGCATGCAAATCAGCCTTAAAATTAGCCATATGCTAGCAGCTCATAAGGACCATTGTGCAGCATGTCATCAACATGCATAATAGTGATCAGAAGCACATCATTTGCACACTTAACATATAAGGTGCTCTAAATTAGAGTGCCCTCAAAACCATGTGCAATGAGATACGCATGTATCTTTTCATATCAAGCACATGGTGCTTGCTTCAAACCATACAATACCTTTTTCAACCTCCACACTTGATTTGAAAGAACTTGGAGAAGCTTGTCGAAGGTAGAAAAGTGTGTTTCGAAGCGATGAAGTTTGGTCAAGCCAACCGGCACAAGACCAGCCCTTGAGCTTATGGAGACTCAAATAGACCTTATAGGCATGCTATAAGTGCAAAGAAACACACTATGTACCTTGGAGCATCAAGGAGAATGAGTCGATACAAAACAGATAGGTTCGCGGGTCGACTAGCTCAAAAAACTTACTATCTATGGAAGAGACAATGAACTTCAAATGCCCATAGCGACCAGGGTGATTACAATTAGAAAAAATCCTTTTATGGGAGTGATACACATAGGGTTGAGTGTATGGAATGCACAAAAGTATAAGGAATAAGCAAAATATGCTATAGGAATGAATGCGACATTCACCGGTGGTACCTCCTATTTTTCAGGAATACGCAGAGATTGACCCCGAGGCAGAAAAACTAATATTTCTCCACATCTTCTGAACCAAATGCTTTGAACATTTACAGCAATAAACTACACACTAATACCTTTCCAATGAGTCCTCTTGCACTCAATTTGGAGCTCTGAGGAGACAGCAGCAGCCTCTGCAAGATTACTATTGGCAAAGAAGATGATGCAGAAAATTGAAGGAGCAAGACAATGATGGTCACAAGTGTATGTATATTGCTTCCATATATAATACAAGTGATTTCAACTCCTTATATAGCCTCTAGGAGTGTTCCACGACTTTTACAACTTGAATTTGAATTCAAATGAAGGTGGGAATGGTTGTTGGAGGGAATCAATTCACTTTCCTACAATCTAGGAAAAGTGAAGATCTTGATTGATCTACTTTTAGGTGATTTGATTTGCTTGATTGAATGCAACTTCAACCACCAAAATTTCGTGGGATTTTGGCTCTATATTTCTACCTTTACATGTGTCAAGATCAAGGCTTTTACAACGGTAAATGAGCCATCAAAATATTCTCAAAAAATACAATAAATGAGCATATGAAATAGAACTCTCCAACGGATATTCTTTCGACGCGATAGCCTTTGATGTAGATCAAATCCACCTCAAGCATAGTGTAAGCTTGATGTTCCAACAGCTCCCCCTCAAGCTAAAGTATGCTTGAGTCTTCATTCTCTGATAGGTTGAATACCTGCCATAGCTTTGAATCTACAAAGCTTTATTCCATCAAGTGCCTTCGTCATCATATCTGCTACTTGCTTTTCAGTCGGAACAAAAGAAATGTTGATCTCCTTTGCCATGAGCTTCTCCCTGATGAAGTGGTAATGGACTTCTATGTGCTTGGTTCTCGCATGGAAAATAGGATTTGCCGCTAGATGCATGGAACTTACATTATCTCCAAATATGTGAGGTTTGGAACTCACAAGTCCCAAATCTGTATACAATGCTTTTAACCATATTGCCTCTTGAGTTGCTATGGTCAAGCCTCTGTACTCTGCTTCAGTTGAGGATAAAGCAACTGTTGGTTGCTTCTTGGAACTCCATGACACTAGCTTTGAACCTGCAAATGCTAAGTAACCAGATGTACTTTTTCTATCATCCTTAGCTCCTACCCAATCTGCATCTCAGTATATTTTGATATCCAAATCTGAAGAGTAAGGATAGAATATACCTTCGTTGATTATACCTTTGAGATACTTAAGTACTCTCTTAGCCGCATCCATGTGTGGTCTTCTTGGTGAGTGCATGAACTGAATAAGCACTCCCACACTATATGAGATGTCTGCCCTTGTGTGAGTAGCATATATCAAGCTACCTACCAAGCTTTGATACTCTTTAATTTCTTCAATTTTCTCACCTTCATAAACATTAAGTTTATGATTCATCTCCAAAGGTTTACCTGCAGGTTTAGTGTTCTCCATTTTGAACTTGAGAAGAAGATCCTAAATGTATCTTCTTTTGATGGAGAGTGTTAATCTCCAAAAGAACAAGTTAACCTTGAATTTAGATCACCTCTATATCAAGATCAACTTTAGACTCCACCTAATTTAGAGAATCTTCACCAAATTATCAGAAAATTGATTATTCTGAAAATTTCAGTTTCTTCATAAAAGTCTGCTGCAGATTAGTCACTCATTGACTAATCAATCCTGTAAAGTTTTTGATAAAACTTTGCACAACACTTCGCCTTAAGGTTGCGCAACTTTGCCAAGTTAAATCTCTCAAAAAGATTAAGTACACACTGAGAAATGTGTGAAACACTTTACCTATGTCTGAAAGTGCTTCTCTGCAATGGCGACTTTGACACCTGCAACTTCTTAGCACTGGTTCTCCCAAAGTAAATCCTGTTTGATCAAGATCTTTTAGCCATAGATAGCTTACCTTCCAACTTAGATTTTAAGCCCTCATTTGTGTAAAACTTTACACTGTAGATTGAGCAATGATCATTTCATTGAAGATGAAATGTGCGCCAGATTTCTCGACTGTTAGAACATTCTTACATATGAATGTTCCTAATCAAAATTCTCACAGCCTGATTACAATTAACCTCTCAAATTCTAGCCATAGATAGATTAGCTATGAACTTAGATACGTGCAAAAGGATTTCTCAAAAGATTAAACACAGAGGGAGCAGACAGCAAAATATCGGGCGCAAAATTTTTCGATTTCTCAAAAAATTTACATCTAAGTGAGGATGGACAATTCACTCACTCTTCATGTGTCTAATGACACTAATTTCTCTCTCCCTATTCTCAAATCTCTTCTTCTCTACTTGCCCGACATTTTCCAACATATTTATAGATGAATATATACAAGTGTATGACTTAAACAAGGGTATAAGTCAGCTAATGTACATATGTGTACATATCTTTGACTTTTCTGAAAATGTCCTTCCTTCAACCATCTGACTTTGTTTCCTTCTTGACTCCTTGACTTCATTTCTCCATAATCCTTCAATTGATGATTGTCATGCACCAACAGCTCCCCCTCAATCATTAATTGAGGTTCTTTTCTATCTTCTTTACTCCAGCCATATCCTTGAATCTTTGTAGTTTTGGTCCATCTAGACTTTTAGTCATCATATCTGCAACTTGATCTTTTGTGGGAGTGTGTATGACTTCAATCTCCTTCTCAATGACCTTCTCTCTCAGAAAATGATACTGTATTTCAATATGCTTAGTTCTAGCATGAAATACAGGATTAGCTGCCAAGTATAATGAACTCATATTGTCTCCACAAATAATAGGAGTACTCTGAATCACATCAAAAACTTTCGAAAGTGTCTTTAGCCATATTACCTCTTTTGCAGCTTCCATCATACCTTTATATTCTGCCTCTGTGGATGACAAAGCAACTGTATGTTGCTTCTTGGAACACCATGAAATCAATTTGTCTCCTACATAGCACAAGTATCCATGTGTTGATCTTCTATCATCCACATTACCTGCCCAATCTGCATCACTATATATCTTGATTCTTGTATCTGAAGTAAACCCATAGTACAACCCTTCTTTGAGTGTACCCTTGATGTACCTAAGTACTCTTTGTCCTGCAATCCAATGTTCCTTTCTAGGACAATGCATGAATTGTGAAAGCACACCAACTGCATATGACAAGTCAGGCCTTGTCAATGTAGCATAAATCAAGCTACCAACCAAACTTTGATAAAGTTTCATATCTCTGAACTCTTCTCCTCCAAACCTAGACAATTTATGGTTCACTTCCAAAGGTGTAGGTGCAACCCTGCAATCTTCCATTTTAAATTTGGTTAGCAAATTTTTAAGATACCTTTCTTGAGTCACATATACTCCATGTTGAGTATAAGAAATCTCCATTCCCAAGAAGAATGATAGGTTCCCCAAATCACTGATTTTGAACTCTTTCTCCATCTGCTTCTTGATCATTTGTATCCCTTTATCATCTGTTCCTGTAAGTATTATGTCATCAACATAAATACACACATAAATGAATCCATTTTCACTTGCTTTGACTAGCAAGCTACTATCTGCCTTTGATGCTTGAAATCCAAGATCATTCAAGATATTTACAAGCCTATAATTCCAAGCCCTTGGGGCTTGCTTCAACCCATACAAAGCTCTCTTGAGCTTACATACATAATTTGGACTCACTTGATCTTTGAACCCATCTGGTTGCTCCATGTAGACTTCATCTGAAATGTAACCATTCAAGAAAGCATTTTTAACATCTAATTGAGACAACTTCCAACCTTTACAAGCAGCAATTGCAATGAGTGTCCTGATGGTTGTCATCTTTGCCACAGGACTATAAGTCTCATCATAGTCCACTCCATATGTCTGTGCATACCCTTTCACAACAAGTCTAGCTTTGTACCTAGACACACTTCCATCTGCAAATCTTTTAGTCTTGTAAACCCACTTACATCCAATGATCTTCTGACTATTAGGTTTAGGAACCAAATCCCATGTTTGATTCTCTATCAATGCATCATACTCCTCTTGCATAGCATCTTCCCAATTCTTCTTCCCTTTGGCTTCTTCATATGTAGAAGGGTCTTCATCTGCTTTTACCAAATAAGCATAATCTTTAGTAGTCAAGAATGAAGTGTCATAGCTATACCTTGTAGGTTGCCATTTGTGCCTAGATGATCTCCTAACTTCTGCACTTCTTGAGGTCTCTGGTTCATCACATTCTGGATCAAACCTTGGCCTCTCTTCAACTTCAATCTGCACTTCATTACTCTCACTTTCATCAAGTAATTGAACCTTTGCTTTACCTTTTCTTTGTTCCACTACTTCTTCATCATCTGCATGTACATTATATTTACCTGCATACCAAGTACCTTGCTCATCAAATGTAACATCCTTAGATACAATAAATTGCTTTGTGGATGGACTCCACAACCTGTATCCCATTTGCTTATCATCATAACCAATGAATACATACTTCTCTGCCTTAGGCTCCAACTTATGCCTCAATTGAGATGGCACATATGCATATGCCAAGCATCCAAATATTCTGCAATGATCCAAGGTAGGTTTCTTACCCCACCAAGCTTCATATGGTGTCATACCCTGCAAAGCTTTACAAGGCAATCTATTAACCAAATATGTAGCTGTATTAACAGCCTCAGCCCACAAATAATTTGGGCAATTCTTCTCTTTCATCATGGACCTTGCAAACTCAACAAGAGTCCTATTTCTTCTTTCTGCTACCCCATTTTTTTGAGGAGAGTACCTGCAAGTAACTTCTCTCTTTATACCTGCATTCCACAAATAATCATTGAACTCATTTGAAAAATACTCTCCCCCTCCATCTGATCTTAGTCTCCTCAATTTTTGACCTGTAATCCTTTCTGCATATGCATGATAGTGTTTAAATGTATTAAACACTTCTGACTTTTCCTTAATCACATAAATTGTGATCCACCTGGTAGCATCATCAACATATATGACATAATATCTTGAACCATTTATACTAAAGTCCTTTGAAGGACCCCACACATCTGTATGCACCAATTCAAGTCTTTCTGAATACATAAATCCATGCTTGGAATAGGATTGCTTATGAGCCTTACCTAATTGACATGCCTCACATCTGTATGTCATGTGTTGACCTGCAATGTTAGGCATTCCAAGCACTGAATCATTGTTAATCATTTCTTTGATACCTCTTTCATTAAAGTGTCCAAGTCTTTTGTGCCAAAGATCCAATTCTGACACCTTCTGCTCTCCATATGTGAACATAGCATGTCCAACATTTCCTTGTACCTTCAATGTGAAAAGCCTTCCTTCTTTCTTTCCTGCAATAACTTGTTTATACCCTTGACTAGGGTCTTCCACATAAACTCCATCATTGGTAAACCTTACCTCATAACCTTTTTCCACAATTTGACCTACACTGATCAAATTCTTTGGAATTGTGGGAACATAAAGTACCTTACTCAGAAGAGTGCTCCCATCCTTAGCTTTGACTGAACCAATTGACTTTACCTTATGCTTTGTATTATCACCTGTCTGAACTGTATGATTAATTGCATTATGATCTAGGTCAGTCATCAAAGCAATATTTCCACTTAAGTGATTACTACATCCTGAATCAATATAGAACACTCTCATGTCCTCATGTGAGGTTTCACATGTATTCATAATGAGAGTCGAATCCTCCTTTTGATCTGATGCATAGTTGTAGTAGGTGTTATTATAGGATTGACTTTGGAAGTTTCTTCCACCACCTCTTCCAAAAGAATTCCTACCACCTCTACCTCTGAAATTTCCTCTCTGAAATCTACCTCCTCTTCCTCTTTGATTAAAGTTCTGATAATTACCATTGTTTTGATTATTATGCCAACAATCATGAGATAGATGATTGGTTTTACCACATATCCAACAAGCTCTTGCATTCTCTTTGTTGTTTCTGCCTCTTCCTCTACTTCTGCCATTTCCTCTTCCTCTTACGAAATTTGCTTGGTTTGAAGTACCTTCTTCTTCACCTGATTGTTGCTTTCCTTTGTTGGCTTTCTTCTTGTCTTTAGAATACATTGCATGACCTGCACTCTTATCAACATCTCCTTTGATATCATTCTCAAAAGTTAGCATATGACCTAACAATTGATTCAAATCAGGAGTAAAGTGATCTAATGAAAGTTCTGTAGATAAAATGAAAGGCTTCCATTTCTCATCTCCTCTTAGTCCTGTGAGTATTTGTCTTACCAATTTGTCTTCTTCAATATCTTCATCAACTGCACCTAAAGAATCTGCAATGTCCTTCATCTTTGTCACATAATCAGAGATTGATTGTGAGGCCTTCTTCTTGAAGGTAGTAAACTCTGCCCATAGTGAAGCCTTCCTTGATTTGGTTGTATTTTGGAAATGCTCTTCCAAAGCATTCCAAATGTCACAAGCACTCTCAAGTCCTCTAATGTGAGGAAGCAAATAGTCATTGACTGCCATGTAGATGATGCTTCTTGCTTGAGCATCCTTCTTCATCCAATTCTTCAAATCTGCAAGCTCCTCCCTAGTTGGAACACTAGGATCTCTGAATTCTGGCTTTTCTTCATCTCTTGTGATGTATCCTATCAGATCTTTGCTCATAAGGTGAGCTTCCATCCTCATAGACCATGCAGGATAGTTCTCTCTATCCAATTTTTCAATTTGGAGACTATCTCCCATCTTTACTTCACCTGTAGCTTCAAATCTTTAACCTTTACAGATAATAAATGTACCTTTACTTCAAATGTTGCTCCTTCTGATCCTTTTGATGCTCTTTGTATGTCTTCCTTTGATCTTTCTTCAACCTTTACCCTTCTGCACCTTCAAAATGTAAAGTTTTGTATTTCTGCAATAGTCGGAGTCTTCTTCACTTCAATTTTGACACAACCTGCTCTGATACCACTGATGGAGAGTGTTAATCTCCAAAAGAACAAGTTAACCTTGAGTTTAGATCACCTCTATATCAAGATCAACTTTAGACTCCACCTAATTTAGAGAATCTTCACCAAATTATCAGAAAATTGATTATTCTGAAAATTTCAGTTTCTTCAGAAAAGTCTGCTGCAGATTAGTCACTCATTGACTAATCAATCCTGTAAAGTTTTTGATAAAACTTTGCACAACACTTCGCCTTAAGGTTGCGTAACTTTGCCAAGTTAAATCTCTCAAAAAGATTAAGTACACACTGAGAAATGTGTGAAACACTTTACCTATGTCTGAAAGTGCTTCTCTGCAATGGCGACTTTGACACCTGCAACTTCTTAGCACTGGTTCTCCCAAAGTAAATCCCGTTTGATCAAGATCTTTTAGCCATAGATAGCTTACCTTCCAACTTAGATTTTAAGCCCTCATTTGTGTAAAACTTTACACTGTAGACTGAGCAATGATCATTTCATTGAAGATGAAATGTGCGCCAGATTTCTCGACTGTTAGAACATTCTTACATATGAATGTTCCTAATCAAAATTCTCACAGCCTGATTACAATTAACCTCTCAAATTCTAGCCATAGATAGATTAGCTATGAACTTAGATACCTGCAAAAGGATTTCTCAAAAGATTAAACACAGAGGGAGCAGACAGCAAAATATCGGGCGCAAAATTTTTCGATTTCTCAGAAAATTTACATCTAAGTGAGGATGGACAATTCACTCACTCTTCATGTGTCTAATGACACTAATTTCTCTCTCCCTATTCTCAAATCTCTTCTTCTCTACTTGCCCGACATTTTCCAACATATTTATAGATGAATATATACAAGTGTATGACTTAAACAAGGGTATAAGTCAGCTAATGTACATATGTGTACATATCTTTGAGTTTTCTGAAAATGTCCTTCCTTCAACCATCTGACTTTGTTTCCTTCTTGACTCCTTGACTTCATTTCTCCATAATCCTTCGATTGATGATTGTCATGCACCAACATCTTTGAGTCAAATACATTCCTTCATCTCTGTATATCACCTGCATACCTAGGAAATATGTGAGCTCACCTAGGTCACTGATTTTGAACTCCTCTTGCATGTGTCTCTTGATCCTTTGAATGCCATTTAGATCATCACCTATCACAATAATATCATCTACATATACACATAGATAGATAACCTCATTGTGATCCCTTTTGATGAATAGAGAAGGATCTGAGCTGCTAGCTTTGAACCCTTGGTCTTGAAGATATGTAACCAACCTGTAATTCCAAGCTCTTGGAGCTTGTTTCAATCCATACAATGCTTTCTTAAGTCTGCAAACATAAGATGGATGATTAGGGTTTTCAAAACCTAGTGGTTGTGACATGTATACCTCTTCACTTATCCAACCATTTAAGAATGCATTTTTCACATCAAGTTGGAGGAGTCTCCAATTCCTTGCAGCAACTACACTTATCAATATCCTGATTGTAGTCATCTTTGCAACTGGTGAGAATGTTTCCTCATAGTCTATTCCATGAGTTTGTGAGCATCCTTTGGCAACTAATCTTGCCTTGTACCTGCAAACTGATCCATCTGAATTTCTTTTAACTTTATATACCCATTTGCAACCAATTACCTTTTGATTCAGCGACATTGGAACCAAATCCCAAGTGTCCATTTCCTTTAATGCATCTATCTCTTCGTTCATGGCCTTTTCCCAATTAGGGTTTCCCTTTGCCTCTTCATAGGTTGAGGGTTCCTCTGAAATAGAGTTTTTTGCCAAGTAGATTGAATGCTTTGTAACAAATGTGGAATCATATCCATACCTTTCTGGTTGTTTCTTCTCTCTTGCTGATCTTCTAGGTGCTTGTTTGGAGCATTCTCCAACCTCTTGCATCTTTGCTTTTCCTCTTGACTTCCATAGCTTGTAATCCCTTTCTCTTTCATCTTGGTCATCGTCTGTATCACTTCTTGGATCCTGGACCTGTGTATCATGCTTGCTTCCTAATTGATGAGAGTCAGAATCAAGATCATATGGTAGTGTTACCTTTTGTTTATCTTCATCATACCAAGACCTGTGTTCTGCAAACACAACATCTCTACTTGTAGTGAATTGCTTGGTTGAAGGATTGAAGAACCTGTAACCCATCTGAGTTGAATCATATCCAATAAACATTGCCTTTGTTGCCCTTTCATCTAGCTTACCTCTTATTTGTGATGGTACATGAACATAAGCTAAACAACCAAAAACCTTGCAATGTCCAAGACTAGGTTTTCTTCCATGCCATGCTTCATAAGGAGTCATACCTTGAAGTGACTTGGATGGTAGTCGATTGACAAGGTACACTGCAGTTGAAATAGCTTCTGCCCATAGATAATGTGGCAACTTCTTCTCTTCAAGCATTGTTCGGGCTAATCCAACGAATGTCTTGTTTTTCCTCTCTGCAATTCCATTTAGTTGAGGAGAGTACCTAGTAGTCACTTCCCTTTTGATACCTTTGTCCTGCAAGAACTCATCAAACTCTTTGGAGAAGTATTCTCCCCCTCCATCAGATCTGAGCTTCTTTAGTGATCTACCTGTATGATTCTCCACATGTGCAAGATACTTCTTGAAGCAATCAAATACTTCATTCTTACTCTTGATAAAGTATAGAACAGTCCATCTACTATGGTCATCAATAAATGAGACATAATACCTTGATCCTGCTAATGAAGGTTCTTGACTTGGTCCCCATACATCTGTATGTACTAAGTCCAATAAGCTGTTGTGGATGTAGCCTTTGTGGTTGAATGGTTGTCTTTGTGCCTTCCCAATCTGATATGCATCACACCTGTTGATCATGTGTTGCTTTGATATGTTCGGTAGTCCTAGAACACTTTGATCCCTGCATATATCCTTCAATGTTCTTTCATTCACATGAGCAAGTCTCTTATGCCACACTTCAAGCTCACTTATGGTTTGAGACCCAAAGTTGAATAGAGCTATGTTCCTAGTATCTCCTACTTCAAAAGTAAAGAGCCTACCATGCTTCTCACCTCAGGCTATCTTCTTGAAGCCTTGACATGGATCTTCCACAAAAGCTCCATGTTGGGTGAACCTAACTTGCAAGCCCTTTTCAACTATTTGGCCTACACTTATTAGGTTTTAGTGATAGTGGGTACATAGAGAACCTTACTCAGAATGTTTGTCCTGCCATTGGAAGCTTTGACATTACCAATCTTCTCCACATTGTGCTTCGTGTCATCCCCTGTTTGCACTTCATGTCCATGCTTTGGACTTTCCAAGTCAGATAGAAGAGCAATGTTGCCTGCAACATGATTCGAGTATCCTGAATCTATGTAGAACAAATGATCATCTTCTTTACCTTCCTTGTGGTTAGATTCATAAGAAGTAATGAGTCTTCATGTGGTTGATCTTCTGAATAATTGTTGTAGTCCCTTCTATTATAGCTTCTATTGTTATTGTTGAAGTTGTGTCCACCTCTGCCTCTATTGCCGCCATATCCACCTCTTCCACTTCCTTTCTAGGTCTTCCCATTGAACTAGCAATTCTGAGTGGTGTGGTTGGTCTTATCGCATATGGCACAAGGTTGAACATTCTGACCTTTGGCTTTGTCTTGCTTTGGTCCTTTCTTCTTCCCTTTCCACTTGCTCTTGCTTGCGAAGTTGGCTTGAGAAGTCTCTTCTTCATCTTCTTCCTTCTTCTTGCCTTTCTGCTTCTTATCCTTCTTATCTGCATATAGAGCACTCGTTGAATTACCAAGATAAGGTTACCTTCCTTTATGCTATTGTTGGCTTCTTGATTGAAGAGTTGTCCAAGAAAGATGTTGAAGTCTGGAGTTTGCACATCCAAGATGAGATTGTAAGCCATCGTGAATGATTGCCATTGCTTATCACTTCGAATGCCGTTCAAAATTTGCCTCATGATGACCTCTTCTGCAATCAGTTCTCCATGCTAACTGATCCGCAACCTCCTTGACTTTGGTAACAAACTCTGTGATGGTTTGTTTAGGTGTCTTCTTCATTTGGTTGAACTCGTTCCAAAGATGATTCTTTCTTGCTTTGGTACTAGCAGAAAAGAAAGTCTCTAGGGCATCCCCAATCTCTTGAGATGTCTTGCATCCTCTAATATGTGGTAATAAAAAGTCAGAGATAGAGTTTAGTATGTACGACCTTGCTTGAGCATCCCTTGCGCACCAAAGTGTGAGCTTATCTGTCTCCTCTTGTGTAGGTCCTCCTTTGGATCTTGGAATAGGCATAGCTTCATCACCTACTACAATTCCATACAGCTTTCTACCTTGCAAATAGGCCTCCATTCTGATTTGCCAAGCCGAGTAGTTGTGTCGATCAAGCTTCTCGATCATTGAGGGAAAGCCGTCACCCATCTTGAACTAGCTCTGATACCACTGAAAGAACTTGGAGAAGCTTGTCGAAGGTAGAAAAGTGTGTTTCGAAGCGATGAAGTTTGGTCAAGCCAACCGGCACAAGACCAGCCCTTGAGCTTATGGAAACTCAAATAGACCTTATAGGCATTCTATAAGTGCAAAGAAACACACTATGTACCTTGGAGCATCAAGGAGAATGAGTGGATACAAAACAGATAGGTTCGTAGGTCGACTAGCTCAAAAAACTTACTATCTATGGAAGAGACAATGAACTTCAAATGCCCATAGCGACCAGCGTGATTACAATTAGAAAAAATCCTTTTATGGGAGTGATACACATAGGTTTGAGTGTATGGAATGTACAAAAGTATAAGGAATAAGAAAAATATGCTATAGGAATGAATGCGACATTCACCGGTGGTACCTCCTATTTTTCAGGAATACGTAGAGATTGACCCCGAGGCTGCAAAACTAATATTTCTCCAAATCTGCTGAATCAAATTCTTTGAAAATTTACAGGCATAAACTAGACACTAATACCTTTCCAATGAGTCCTCTTGCACTCAATTTGGAGCTTTGAGGAGAGAGCAGCAGCCTCTGCAAGATTACTGTTGGCGAAGAAGATGATGCAGAAAATTGAAGGAGCAAGACAATGATGGTCACAAGTGTATGTATATTGCTTCCATATATAATACAAGTGATTTCAACTCCTTATATAGCCTCTAGGAGTGTTCCAAGACTTTTACAACTTGAATTTGAATTCAAATGAAGGTGGGAATGGTTGTTGGAGGGAATCAATTCACTTTCCTACAATCTAGGAAAAGTGAAGATCTTGATTGATCTACTTTTAGGTGATTTGATTTGCTTGATTGAATGCAACTTCAACCACCAAAATTTCGTGGGATTTTGGCTCTATATTTCTACCTTTACATGTGTCAAGGGCAAGGCTTTTACAACGTAAATGAACCATCAAAATATTCTCAAAAAATACAATAAATGAGCATATGAAAAAGAACTCTCCAAGAGATATTCTTTCAACGCGATAGCCTTTGATGTAGATCAAATCCACCTCAACCATAGTGTAAGTTTGATGTTCCAACATGATTTTCATGCCTTTTCTGCACAAAGCCACATGGCTGAAAAACATAGACTTCATCATACAAGTCACCATTCAAATAATGTAGCTTTGATGTCCAACTAATGTAGATTCCAACCATGATGAGCTGCAAGTGCACAAATGCTACAAACAATAGTCATTCAACAAGTAGGTGAAAAGGTCTCATCAAAATCAATGCCTCTTTCATGAGGAAACCCCTTTGCAACAAGCCTAGCCTTATATGTGTCAACTATTCCATGAGGCTTACGCTTCAGCTTGTATACTCACTTATTGCCAATGGCCTTCTTGCCAGGAGGCAAGTCACATAAGGACTAGGTAAATTTTTCATGATAGCATCCTATTTTGATTGCATAGCAGTCATCCAATTTCTAGAATTTGGTGCTTCATCAAAGTAAAGAGGCTCATTCTCATCAGAAAGACTAGAGGCAGCCATAGCATAGAAATCCAATGCAAAAGAGGCACTATGAGAGTCTCAATGAGTACGATACAAAAGAGGTGCATCGAATTTGGTATCATGCAAAGTGTACACTAGCCATTTTGGCATAGTTTTTGCCTCCTCAATATTAGCTCTCTCATCAACAAGTGCATCAGGTAAATCTGCATAAAAAACGGAATGATCTTCATCATCACATGAAACTTGTAAAGGCTGGGAAGTTGGATCATTAGGACCAACACTAGACTGTCCACCTATAAAAAGAAGGAGCAAGGTATCATACATGTCTTTGGAGCTAATAGATGTCTCCTTGGTACATGAAAGTAATGGCTAGCATCTTCCACAAAAACAACACCACGGCTAACCAAAATATGTTTAGTCTGTGGATGATACAGGTGATAACCTTTGCTTTTAGACTTGTACCCAACAAAAATACATTTCACTACTTTATCATCAGATTTCTTGTGTTGTTGTTCAGGCACTAATGTATATGCCAAACAACCAAAGACACGCAGGTGTGCAACATATGGTTTGTGAACATGCCAAGCCTCATATGGAGTGATAGATTGCAATGATTTAGTGGGACACCTATTAAGTGCATATGACGCACACATGATAGCCTCAAGCCAGAAACTATGTGGCAAAGCCTTACTCTTGACCATACACCTCGCCATCTCCATGAGTGACATGTTGTTTTGTGTAGCAACTCAATTATGTTGAGGTGTATATGGAATTGTACATTGATGTTTTATCCCATGCTGAGCGAGAAATGCATTAAAGTCAAAAGACATACCTTCCCCCCCTCGATCAGAATGGAGGGTGCCCATTTTACATGCTGACAGATTTTCAACCAAAACCAAAAACTAGTTGGATCACATAAGCACTTCACACTTTGCTTTCAATGGATATACCCATGCATGCTTGAAAAAATCATCGATGAAAGTCACAAAGTAAAGATAGTTCCCAAAAGAGGGTGTATGCATAAGACCATAGACATCACTATGAACAAGCTACAATTTTTTAGTAGCTCGAACTGAACCATCTTTTGGGGAGGAATGCTGCATTTTGCCCAAGATACAGCCTTCATATACATGTTTACCAGGTGCATCAACTATGGACAAAGAGGACACCATTTAAGATTTCTACAGGCGTAGCAAACTAGAAAAATGTGGATGAACAAAGTGTACATGCCAAAGCTTTGCATCCAACATAGCCTGAGAATCATGTATTGCACATGCTGAATCCTTTAGAGATTTTTCATGGTCTATATGCTTATATAGCCCAAGACATAAAATTCCAGAAGCAATAATGACATTTCCATTTGACAAATCATGAATTGTACATCTATCATCAACAAATTTCACAACCAACCTAACCTTGGCTTAAGTTAAAACCAATTTCCATAACAGGATAAGAGGAGTTGTTGATGCATGTGACAGTATTCCCTGTAGGAGCAGGCTCAACTGGAGCCAAGAAGTACGCTGTGAGGTAATATGTTTGGTTGCTCCACTATCAAAGTACCAACAATCTGAGTCTACTGCACACATATAATGTTCATGAGAAGATGGGTCATAACTGCAAACAATGGTAAATGCCCACTCTTCATTCTACACTAGATTAGCAGACTCTATTTTGGGTGTAGAAGCCTCTACACCAACCATTCCAGCCTCTTTCTTTCTTGCCTCTTTAGCATCGAGTTTTGGATAGCTCTTTATGAAATGATCAATTCCTTTACACTATTTGCAAAACAATTTCTGGTTTTCTCTTTTCTTCTTGTCTCTATCTTCCTTCTTTGATTGTGCATAATTAGCAGATTTTTACTTGCTAGTAGAAGAGCTCCATTTACCTTTGCCCTTCTAACTAGCGAGGAAAGCTTGATCTGCAATATGCGTAATGGACGTGTTCTGCCTAGACTCATCTTCTTGCAATAGAATAGAGACTTACTCCTCAAATATTAGGGCATTTGGATTGTGTTTCATCGTCAAATGAAGAGTAGAAGCAAAACTATGGTATGAATAAGGAAGACCATTCAAAACAATCTGCACAAGTGAGCTGTCACGCAATAATTCATGAGCAAAAATCAATTGTTCCTTCAAATCTTTGATCTTTCTCAGAGAAATATACATGGAATCTCCTTCATTCATGTGCTCACTCTCCAACTATTTTCAGAGGTAAGCAACACGAACCTTATTCCTTGCCTAGTGTAAAGTGGCAAGTGTATCCAAAGCATCCTTAACTGCTAGAGTGAATGTGAGGAATAATGGCACGTTTGATAGAGAAGGCTATCAATGCATGTCCTTGAGCATCTCTGCCATCCCAACAAATTTGCTCTACATTAGGTGCATCAAAAACTACATCACATGAAGAATATCATCATCTTCAATGACATATGGATCAACTTCAATACCTGTATTTGCAAGTGTAATAGGATGTTATTCAAAACCCTACATAATATTCCACATTACTTTTGTGACTAACACATGAAACATCATATAAGCCCACAATGGGTAATTTGTACCATCCAACTTATCCTCAACAACCAACATATGAAATACATCACTCCTTTCAGCCATGGCCACTGACTAAAATACCTTGATGTTGAAAAATGAGTGTATCTCAAAAAGTTGAATAGAACTACCCTGACAAGTTCCGCTATACTGTAGCAAACTTCGAGACATTTATACTGGCGAACCAAAACTTGGATATATCTTTGGCACAAAAAGACAAAATAGCCTACAAAAGCGATGCAATAGTGCATTCGGAGGCTGAAATGAGCTTAGATCGCAATTTTGGCACCTCAAAATGAAGCTATTTTTAACTCCTAATCCTTGAGTATGCTCATGAAATTTTGTGCAATTCTGAGACTATGACCAGAGGTGTGTCGAAGATGCCCTTGATGAGGCGACGACCTACTCCGATACCAATTGCTGGAGTTGGAGGTCTGGGGAAGCACACAAACAACACAGGGAAGAAGAAGAAGCTTCGAGCACAAAACACAATACTGAATGTATTACCACTAGAATGTACAAACATAAGTAACCCGTTAGGGTAGTAGGCATATATACAAGCGGGGGGAGGAGAAAAATCCTCCTTAAGAGGGAAAAAAGTGCCCCGATAGTCCTAGAGTGTTCATAGACATCACTAATATATAAATAGCCGCTTCAGCTAGGGCATCGTCGACACCCCTTCACTCATAGTCTCATAGTTGCATGAAATTCGGTGAGCATACTTAGGTTGATTAGGAGATCAAAATTGCTTCACTTTATAATGTGAGAATCGTGATCTGGGCTCGTTTTGACCTCCAAATGCACTATCATAGTGCTTGCATATGCAATTTCATCTTTTTGTGCCAAAGATATATACAGGTTTAAGTTCGCGAGTATAAGCATGTTGAAGTTTGCTAGAGGTTTAGCAGAACTCGATAGGGTAGTTCTATTCAGCCTTTTGAGATACAATCATTTTTCTACATCAAGGTATTTTAGTTAGTGGCCATGGCTAAAAGCAGTGATATGTTTTGTATGTTGGCTGGATAAGTTGGATGGTACCAATTATCGATTATGGGCTTATATGATGCATCATGAATTGGTTGCAAAAGGATTGTGTAATATTGTGCAAGGTGTTGAAAAATGTCTTATTGCACCTGCAAACACAGTTGCTAAAGGTGATGCAGATGGCATTGAAGATGAAGATATTCTTCATGTTCCTATTTGTGTTGTGGTTCTTGCTACACCTACTATAGAGCAAATTTGTTGGGATGGAAGATATGCTTAGGCACATGCATTGATAGCCTTGTCTGTCAATGTGCTATTATTCCTCACATTCACTCTAACAGAACAACTAAGGATGCTTGGGATACACATACCACATTATACCTAGCAAGGAATAAGGATCGTGTTTCTTACCTCCAAAAATAGTTGGAGAGTGAGCACATGAATGAAGGAGATTCCATGGACAATTTTCTAACAAAGATCAAAGATTTGAAGGAACTGTTGATTTCTGCTCATGAAGTCCTGCATGACAGTTGACTTGTATAGATTGTTCTGAATGGCCTTCTTGATTCATATCAAAGGTTTGCTTCTACTCTTTGTCTGATAATGAAAGGCAATTCAAATGCCTTAACATTTGAGGATTTAGTCTCTATTATGTTGCATGAAGATCACTCTAGGTAGCATAGGTCCATTATGCATATTGCAGATCAAGCTTTCCTAGCTAGTCAGAAGGGCAAAGGTAAATGGAGCTCTTCTACTAGTAAGCAGAAATGTGCTAATTCTGCACAATCAAACAACGAAGATAGAGACAAGAAGAAAACAGAAAAGTAGAAAATGTTTTGCAGATAATGTAAAGGAAATGATCATTTCATAAAGAGTTGTCCAAAAATAGCTACTAAAGAGGCAAGAAAGAAAGAGGTTGGAATGGTTGTTATAGAGCCCTCTACGCCCAAAATAGAGTCTCCTAATCTAGTGCAAAATGAAGAGTGGGCATTTATCACTATTTGCGGTTACTGTCCATCTTCTCATGAACAGTGTATGTCTACAATACACTCAGATGTTTGCTACTTTGAGCAGCACAGTTTCTTCACTTCACTTGAGCCTGCCCCTATAGGGAATACTGTCACGTGCACCAGCAACTCCTCTTATCCTGTTATGGGAGTTGGTAAGATCATTTTGACTACTTCTTATGGTAGTTCTTTTACATTTTTGGATGCTTTATTTGTGCTAGGGATCAAGAAGAATCTATTATGAGTTTCAGCTTTAGCCAAGATTGGTTTGGTTTTGAGTTTTATTGATGATAGATGTACAGTTCATGATTTGTCAAATGGGGATGTCATTATTGCTTCTGGCATTTTATGTCGTGGGCTTTATAAGCTTATAGACTATGGAGAATCTGTGAATGATTTAGCATGTGCAATACATGATTCTCAGGCTATGTTGGATGCAAAGCTTTGGCATGCACACTTTGGTCATCTCAATTTTGCTAGTTTGCTATGCCTATAGAAATCTTAAATGGTGTCCTCTTTGTCCAAACTTGAAGCACCTAGTAAAAATGTATGTGAGGGCTGTATTTTGGGCAAAATGCAACATTCCTCCTTCCCAAAAGTTGATTAAGTTCGAGCTACTCGAAAATTGTAGCTTGTTCATAGTGATGTTTGTGGTCCTATGCAGACACCCTTTTTGGGAACTATCTTTACTTTGTGACTTTCATCGATGATTTTTCTAGGCATGCATGGGTATATCCATTGAAAGCAACGTCCGAAGTGTTTATGTGCTTCAAACAGTTTTTTTTTTTTGCGCAAAATCTGTGAGAATATCAAATGGGCATCCTCCATTTGATCGAGGGGGGGAATATAACAACAATGTACAAGTTGTATACACCTCAACAAAATGGAGTTTGTGAATGGAAGAAAAGGTCACTCATGGAGATGACAAGGTATATGGTCAAGAGTCAGGATTTACCACATAGTTTGTGGCTTGAGGCTCTCATGTGTGCATCATATGTACTTAACAGGTGTCCCCGTCATGTGATGATGTAGATCATTCCATTTTTTATGCAGATTTACATGATGCACTTGTTGATGAGGGAGCTAATATTGAGGAGGCAAAAACTATGCCAAAATGGCTAGTGCAGACTTTGTGTGAGAGCAAATTAGATGCACCTCTTTCGTATCATGCTCGTTCAAGCTCTCATAGTGCCTCTTTTGCATTTGATTGCTATGTTATGGCTGCCTCTAGTCTTTGTGATGAGAATGAGCCTGTTTTGTTTGATGAAGCATATAATTCTAAAAATTGGATGGCTGCTATGTAATCAGAATATGATGCTATCATGAAAAATGGTACCTAGTATTTATGTGACTTGCCTCTTGGCAAGAAGGCCATTGGCCCTAAGTGCGTATATAAGTTGAAGCGTAAGCCTCATGGAACAGTTGACAAGTATAAGGCTAGTCTTGTTGCAAAGGGATGTGCTCAGGAAAGAGGCATTGAATCTGATGAGACCTTTGCTCCTACTTGCCAAATGACTATTGTTCATAGCATCTGTGCACTTGGAGCTCATCGTGGTTGGATTCTACATCAATTGAACATCAAAATTGCATTTCTCAATGGTGACTTGCATGAAGAAGTGTATGTTTTTTAGCCTTGTGGCTTTGTGCAAAAAGGGCATGAAAACCAGACATGTAGGTTGAAAAAGGAATTATATTGTTTGAAGCAAGCACCATGTGCTTGGTATGAAAAGATACATGCCTATCTGATTGCACATGGTTTTGAGAACAGTCCAACTGAGAGCACCTTATATGTTAAGCGTGCAAATGATGTGCTTCTGATCATGGTTATGCATTTTGATGGCATGCTGCTTAGTGGTCCTCATGAGGAGTATATTGTTGGTTTTAAGGCTGATTTGCATGCCTCGTTTGAGATATCAGATTTGTGGTATTTGCATCATTACTTGAGCATTTAGTTTATGCAAGTCAATGGCAGAATAATTTTGTGTCAAACAAAATATATTGACACATTATTGCAATACTTTGGCCTTGAAGACTGTAAACCCATTGCCTCTCCTATGGAAACAGGTTTACGGTTGAGTCTTCATGATGCTAGAGATGCATTTGATGTTGTTCTCTATCAGTAGGCTATTGGATGCTTGATTTACTTATGCATTACTCAGCCGGATATTCAATTCGCTATCTCAGAGATGAGAAGGTTTATGCATTTCCCAGGTGCCAAGCATTGGTAGGCAATTAAGTGCATCTTTCGCTACTCGAGTGGTACCCGACTACTTGGATTGTTTTATCCCAAGGGGGTATCACTACGTGCAGATCTACATGCTTTTTATAACTCTAATTGGGCTGGTCGCTATGACACTCATGTTTCCACTAGTGGTTTTTGCTTCATGCTTGGTAGCTTGTGCATACTCTATTGATGATGAACTAAACTAAAATAAGATTGAATAATATCCCTAAGTATGTAAGTACCACCACATATGGGCATATGATGTATGTGGTAACATGGGGAAAGAGCCTTTAGCTAGCCTACTGTAAAAAGTGTCCATGTATAGGGAAAAGGCTGACATCGAAGCTACTCGAGGAACATATAAGTGTAAGAGTGGCATATTAGAAACTATAAATTATTCCACACAAATTTACCATACATGCAATAAGTAGGATATTTGAATGCGTTATCAATGACAAAGTGCAAGAAAATTGGATCTATTAAGGATGTAAATAATCTACAAAAAAAGTATGTAGACGAAAGACCCAAATAGGAGACGTGTGCCTAGAATCAAGTGGGAGATGTGATGGTTTGGAAATTCTTAACCTTGAGGCCCTCA
This sequence comes from Ceratopteris richardii, assembly GCA_020310875.1. Lineage (NCBI taxonomy): Eukaryota > Viridiplantae > Streptophyta > Polypodiopsida > Polypodiales > Pteridaceae > Ceratopteris > Ceratopteris richardii. The sequence goes on from MU261304.1 coordinate 77,881, forward strand.
CCAACAGGTTGCCTATGAAATGGTTTATCAAGTCTTGGAATAACTATATGGTTTCCCATAGGCCATAATTATTTAAAAAAATTCTACGACCCTTTCTCTTGCTGGTCTCCATATGTGGTGGGGTCTTGATATTCTCATGCTTGAATTCTCCCCTCTCCCAATCAATCTTAAAGGATTTGATCTCATGCATTTGTCTCTCCTTCCCTTCTTACATCTACCATATTTCTCACCCTTTTCTCTTTATCTCCTTATATTTTATTGTCACTCTTTTTCTCATGATTTTCGTTTCTTGACTAGATTCTTCCCTATCTCTCTTTCAATTCATATCTCCCAAATTTATTTTATTCTCCCTTTGATTCTTCGCATAAACATTATTTAATAGTATGCATGTATGATTAATATGATTTAGTGCTTACCATACGTCAAGCGCTAGTAGTGCGTCCAAGGTTCAAGTCCCACCTGCGTTAGACAACTAAACGATCCCCTAAATTATGGGGATAGGTGGGTATGTCGTACGTTCAATACTTTAAAGCATAACTAGAAAAGTCGATCGTAAGACCGAACTCCAGAAAAACAAAAAAAATATATATTTGTATGATTAAGGGTAAGTTATGGTGAAACGACGGAGAGAGAGAGAGAGAGAGAGAGAGAATAGAGAGAATCAAAGACTGAATTAAAATGCGAGGGATATCAAGATACGGGAACGTTGGATCTTTCTTGTTCATTGCATAGTTGTTATGGAGAAACTCGAAGATAGACTTTGTAGCAGTGCGTGTAAGCACACACTTAATGAATGTGGCACTTTTCGTCCCGTGCATATCATGGTTAATACACATGAGCATAGTATATTTTTTGTATTTTTTCTATGTGGAATATTGCAAACTTACTTCATGAGGTTTTTAGATTTAATGAGGGCTCTTTCCGGCAATAGAATGATATGCGTTTTCATAGAGCTAGGACTGAGAATTCTTTTAACTAGCCAAAATAAATTGAGTTAGAATCCTAAATGGGGTCATTAACCACATGATTTTCACTTCATAAATGGAATCTTGACACATTTTTTCTACCATGCTCTTGTAATGTATCCCCATGGTGTAAGCGATTTCTTGAGGATCATGAAGACATTGACCATGTTTTTTTTCATGCCCAAGAAGCATGAGAGTGAGGAAAGATGCCAAGAGACTTTTCAAACTTGATCGAACGATCAACTGGAAATATGCTCTGGCTGACAGGATATTCAGTGCTCAATTGCTATTGGAATGTGATCAGAGGGGAAGCAATGTGGAAAATATGAAGAAAAAGATGTGACATGAACTACGAGAAAGCATCCAAGATTCGTCGATGGAGAATTCGCTTGATTACTTAACTAGAAGAACAACAAACTATAGGAATAGACTTCCTCATCAAACACAGGAAAATCTATGTTTTTGTTTACAAAAAACTGAAAGTAAAAAGTACATGGATTCCTCATAAAGGAAGAAATCCTCATAAACCTCTTTTCTATCTCTCACGGATCTCTTCTAAATTCAAGCGCATGCGCATTTTAGGCAAAAGAAAAAAAAAAAGGCAGCAAGGAGGTACCTTCAACAATCTGAAGCATTCCTATAGAAATATTTTTAGAGTATTTTTTAAGACTACGTGCACTAAAGGGAAAGCCCTAGTTCATGCATGCAAACACCAATTTTGTGGTACAGAAAAACTTAACAATTTTCTCCTACTATAGTGTTCTGAAGAATCACATCTATTTTCAAGCTACACTTGTTTGATAGGGAAGTTTAATCTTACGATCTACTCTTAATGATATTGTTTGAGAGGGAATTTGATCTTAGATCTATTCTTAGTGATAGTTTATATTAATGGGAAGTACAACAGTCAAGGACATAACACTCGTGGGACCCTTGGAATTCCACACAAGGAAGAATTTAATGCGTAGCACCAACAACACGTGTCGGACCTCCTGATTCCACACAAGTGAAAACATAATGTCTAACACCTACCAAGGATGATACAACCCGAAGGCTTGCTAAAGGTGGGAATTGGAAAGGGACGGCCCTAAGGGTAGATGAAAAGACTCGTTTGAATTGACAAAGACCCTAGTACAATGAACATGACTCTTGCCACTACATATATTAGACTATGAATGCCCTAAGGTGACACAAAGAGACTCGTTTGAACTGATGGAACCCTAATCCAATGAACAAGACTCTTGCCATTGCACCCATTCCACTAATTAAGAAGCATGAAGGCCAATAATTCCCCAAAGGAAGCTGATTTAACATCGCAGCATATCATGATAAGGGAGTACAAACATTAAATTGAGAATGCCTTAAGGTTAGACGAAGCAAATGGTTTGAACTCAAGAGACCCTACTCCAATAAGCAGGACTCTTGCCATTGCAGCCACTCCACTTAGAATGTTGGAAGGCTAGGAATTCCCCAAAGGAAAGTGATTTAACATCTCATCATATCATGATGAGGGGTGTCTTTCCCATGCAATGAAAAGGACTTGAATTCAAACCACCCTCTTTGAGACAAAACACTCTCCCAGTCCGCACACATTAGCTTGGTTGGTTTGGCCTTTCGCCTCTTGAGGCGGGGGTGAAGGTTCGATCCTCATCTACGGTAAGACACCTTATTAGCTTAAGGCCAACGTAAACACGTTGTATCCAATTAAAATCAATTGCCTTTGGGTAGTCCCCTCGCCTTTGGGCAGTCTAACTCGTGCTTTGTGGGATATGGGGGGTCCCATGGGTACTATGCCCGTTCACTTGTAGAATTGTAATTTCCAAGTTAAGGCTCAGGAGAGTAGGCTTCGGCTGAACCTTTATATATAAAAAAATAAAAATTCTAAAAAACAATCACCCAGCCCGTTGAAGTTAACGCTTAATCACAAACTCATAATACCGATTCCCTCAGAATCTCTATGATCCATTTCATTTGCTTATCTCTATGATCCATTTCATTTGCTTATTGTGAAAGCTAAGAGAATCGGACTCGGGTTTGGTGATTGCATTTTAGACTACAAAACAATATAGGTTCTCATCGATTCTGGCAATTCATCTTCGCGACATGTATAGATGAAGTATAAATCTTGTGTTGTTAAAGTTGAAGTTTGTGCTCGAAGCTCTTTTGATCCATTTGCTTAGTCACGTAAATGTTGAACATACTCGACATATGGCAGTCTGCAGATGTAAATAAAAATTACATTTCTCTAAGTGATTCCTAGGACTTCTGAGTGGTCATTAGAGCTGCTGCCTACTTCGTTTTGGTTATCATAAAAACCGGTCCAAATTACAATATTCAAGAAGTGCAGTTACACATCAGACTTCAGCACTCAGCAATATTGTTTGATTAGCTGTGTTGAATGACCACATCAATATTCCTGATGGCCGTTGTCAAGCGCCTCTTAGGCGTGAATAAAGGTTAACGTATATTTTAAAGGGATCTCTCTCTCTCTGTGTTAGAGGTATAAACATGAAAAGAGTTCGTCTCCTAAACTCGAAACGCACATCATTTCTCTTTCAGGTTTGCAGAAGCTCATCTAACTCCCATATGCATTTATGCTTCAATTTTGCAGAAGCTCATCCAACTCGTATATGCATTTATGCTTCACATCAGAGAGAGAGAGTGTGTGTGCGTGTGACAGAGAGAGAGAGAGAGATTGATTTTGGAATCTAAAACATCTTCGGAAGATAGTATTGGTCTACATTGCTGCATACAGCTTAATGTGACAATCAAGGCAGACGGATGAGATGGTGATGATGCTGGTCGTTATGGCGATCACAACGGCATAGGTGGGCCATAGATAAAAGACGGCACAACTGCTCTACAGTGCCGCAGCTTAGTTGCGAGAATCGTATTCTCTCAGTCTCTTTCTCGTGATCTTCTGCCTCCTGCTCGTCCTCTTCGTCTGCTCCTGCAAAGAACCGGTGCGTTGAGAAAGAACTGTAATAGTTGCAGCGAACGAAAACAAATGTGAAGGGCGTACTTTTACAATTCCGACTCCACAACGATGACGATTCAAATTCTGACCACATTATAATGCATCATTACATATGCTTGCATGCAGATACGTACATAGAGAGAGAAAGAGGTGTGCGTGTGTGCAGTACTTATATGGATCTATACGTCGATGACATTCCAGCAGATTAACAGTGGAAATTGTCTCAAAAGCTCTCTCTATTGTTCTCTCTGTTGAACACCAGTCACATAGAAGGGTAAAGGTTCATAAAGAAAACCTTGTATGGCGCGCAGAAGAAAGGTCACTGCATCTGGAGGCATGACGAACTCGAAACCTTCCTCACTGACCAATGTTACCCGCCTTAACATCGTTGAGTGCTGTTCTTGTTAACAGCAGTCACCGCTTCCGTAGTTCAGCAAGAATAGCGATGCCGTTTGGGTCGGGAGGTAGGTTTTACGATTCTGTGCCATAGTGCGCGTTTTCCATCTTCTTATAATTTCGCCAAACATAAGCGTACAAAGTAGAGGATTCACATGTTCCTCACAGATAGAAATGGACACTACGTCTCTCTCTTCTCTCTCTCTCCCCATTTCCAACAGTTTCCAAGTAAAGTTTTAATCTATGCAGACAACCCCTCCCCCCCCCCTTTCCGAGTTCCACCCGTTCAACTTTTTCATTGTCAACATTTCTTTCATCTGAAGGCCTTAAGTATCGTAAAAAATATTTCTACTCTTCGTTTGTCCAGTCTACTCACCGGGAGATAAGGAAGCGTCATTTAAAGCATTCGAGCCTATTCCAAAGCCTCGAAGCAAGGATCGGTAGACGTTCGGTTTAAGGACTGTAACCTATTTCGCAACCCTAACACATCCTTTATTTATGTTTCTGGTTTGTCGGGAACGAAAGGAGTTTTATTCAGCTTTTGCGATATGATTCGTTTGCTGGCATCAACTTTGGACGTTAAGCAACTGAAAAAAATATTATTTAGGAATATACTGCAAAACATCTTTTAGTGACAGGCTTCTTCAAAAATGAACCATCAATATGCTAGGGAACTACCTTTAAAAGCACATCCGAATGACTTGCATGTCAAGAATTTCCATAATTTAATAAATGGACTGATATTGAAATCTTTGTGATTCGTCTCATTCGTTACGATCCTGGATCCTGGTATCATGCTTGAGCACTACATGGTTTTACACACGGAAAGTGAGCACCCTGAAGGCGTTAGTCTCCCTAGTTTTCCTTGTCTCTTGCAGCGACAACAATTCTTCTCATGTCTGCAAATTAACAGCATAAAGAAAACACGACGCTTGCTTGTGTTCCTAAGTATCCAATTTGTTCGGAAAGAACAAGAAAACATAAAATTACCACATGCATCAAACATAAACTGCATTTCTTTTCTCTCCCTCTAGACGCAGATTCAGGGGCGGAAATGTGTCTTTCTATAAATCATTTGGTAACAAGGAGACGCTGATTAAAAGGACAGCTGTAGATTCTAAAGAGACTCATGTTCGTCACTCAGCATCGTTATGATCTCTCTCATCTCTCAAGTCTCTGCCTTTTTTGATCTCTGTCAACCGGGGACACTGTCATGTGATTCTGTGCAGTTCTCTCTCTCTCTCTCTCGTGAAGTTGCTTAGGATATTTGAAAAGGCTTTTGGTACATATTTCTCTTTACTTGAGAGCCAGCCATTGCAAAAAAGGTGTTATGTCCATCTTTCCGTTCAGAACCTTTCCACCTTCTTCATAGAGCGATGACTCGGGAGCAGCGCATGACCCTTCAATGAAGCAGCGCATAAACCGTTTATTTAGTTTTTTATTTTTTTTAGAGAGTACAATGAATTGGAAATACAGACTCACACCCAACCTCTTAAGGTAGAAGCACCCCTCATGAAATACTCATGGACATGTCCAGCCAGGACTTGAACTCAAGGCATCCTCCTACAGCTTCAAGGCGTCAGATGAGAGTACAATGAAGCAGCGCATAAACCGTTTATTTAGTTTTTTATTTTTTTTAGAGAGTACAATGAATTGGAAATACAGACTCACACCCAACCTCTTAAGGTAGAAGCACCCCTCATGAAATACTCATGGACATGTCCAGCCAGGACTTGAACTCAAGGCATCCTCCTACAGCTTCAAGGCGTCAGATGAGACAGCTCTTCTATGAAAAAGAAAAAAAGTGAGCACAGTAGGATTTAATAACTAAAGAATAGAGCTTGTTCAAATACCGTCGTTTACTTCCAAAACATTCAGCTATCCTTTTCTTGTTTTACAGCAACTTCATGCTGAGTCCAACCAAAACATGCGATATTTACGGATGCTGCTCTGGAATTAGATTATTCCGGAGGGAAGGGGGGGCGGCTCGTCGTCAGAGGTAGCCAGCAGGAGAGCACCAAGGCACCCTGAGTGGACTGCATCACCTTTGGAGCTCTTGTCCATGGTATTCCAGATTCTTCTACTTTTTCAATCCTCGCCTCACGATTTGTGAACAACATCGTCTCCTTAAACTTCTATTCCACTTTCTTTATGTCCAATCTCACAGAGTTATTTAGTTTATATTATGATTGAAAACATCGTCTAACGGGGACTTCAACATGTTCTAACAGATGGTCAGGAGGTGTTCATGATGGATTCTATGTACTCTTTCCTCACGTGCTTAGATATGCGCAAATTACCCGTTCAAGCAACAGAGATATCTAATTAACTTAGTTTTAAATAGAAGTGGCTTCTGAAGCATATACATTGCAGAAGCGAACCACAGGATTGGCAAGATCCTAAGCAAAGACATACATGACTCAGAAAGTCTGCCTAGAACGGCCAACAATACGCGTATGTTCGTTCAAAGAGAAGAATCTTCTGGGAATCGATTCACGCATATGAGTAACATCACTTAATAAGATTAGTATTCCATTGTTTACACCTCATTCTTAGCTTCCGTGCAGGAGATCATCATTCCAGATTTCTGACGTCGATATTCATCCGATCTCCGAGGTGTCGTTTGTGCTCTTTCAGGCTTCAGCTCTCAAACTATGAAACGGATTATAGTTGGCATGCCTAATCGTTGGTGTGAAGGAATAAATCCGAACCATCTGATAGTGTACGTGTGCATGCCTATGTGTGTGTGCGCGCGCGTGCTTGTGTGTGTGTAGAGAGAGAGATGTGTCAAGTTTGGCAGCATAAAAGGTTCGTTAAAGCCAATATAATTAGGTTATAGGAATTAATTTTTAATCGACTGCTGTATGGGTTCTAGTCCCTAATAACTTACATTCCTTCACGATTTCTTCTGTGTATAATAATCAGGTATGTATCTTGCAGCCGTCGAAATCATAAGATACTTTTAGTATTCCAAACCTTTTTCTCCGTCTTGTGTATACTAACAGTTTTAGTTCTGTTTTTTTAACGTTTGCCGCATTTCTTGTATCTGCACATTTCACTTGAAATCTAATCAATAATAATTTGCTTTCGATGTCCTCTGACGGTCAGAGGACAATGCTTTATTGCTACAGTCCCTTTGTGTACGACACGGAGGTTTTCTTTAATCCGTATCCTTCTTGTGATAGGTTTATGAGTAAATAGGAAACATATTCAGCTCGCTGCTCTATATCAACCACTTCACTATGCATTTTAAGGTCACGTCAAAAGACTCTTTTATTTTATTGTCCTCGCCGTATGATGGTATACAAAAATGAAAGGAATTTATAGATTTTAAAGGCTCATTTACAGATCTCCCATAATCTTTTCTGGTACGCCTCAAGAGAAAGGGTGTCCACTTCCATTTGGTAAAACGATTTTAGTGCAAGAAATGTACTGGCATTATTACATCAACCAGCACATAACATAGGTATTATCACATCAACCAGCAGATAATTTAGGCCTTCTCTGGTAAGTCAACACTTGGTACATATTAAAATAGTGGGATAATTCAACCTTTTCAGGAGCGACTCACGAATTCTAGAGGTATCAAGATCCTATCCTTTCAATAACAAGAAGAAATAGATAAGTAATTTCAGCTTTATTTTCATTTTATAGACGTTTTTGGAGAGGAATCTAGGGAAACGTTGATCTATCAAGCATATATACATATACTATGTGATGGGAAAAGAAAAACAGGTGCAGAATTTCAATCAATGCAACTTTGAGATTGCCAAAGAGACCCTTCTATCAATTCGTGTCATTTCACCTATCTACACCTACACTCTCCTCTTTCGAGAACCATAGCTTCATGCTCAGATATTGGATTGGATTGATCTTGGACTTAATTCTAATCTTATCTTCCAAGTTTCAATAAAAACAAATAACACAACATTTGGAAAAGATTTGATAGGTCAAAAAAGCTCTGCAACACTTCAAGAAGAACTAATGGACCACTTTTAGTCCTCATTTTGGAGCATTGGGTATTCAAATTCATTTTCGTTACTTTGATTAGCATCCTTGACATGATATACATGTATTGGAGTACACTTTGAAGACTAGCAAGGATTAGGGAGAAGTTCAAATTTTCTCACCTTTCTCTTTTTCTTTAGTTTTTGAGCACTTGAGGTTGTTTATGGAGCTCTTCTGAGTGGTTTATGGTACTAAAATCCTCTATGAGTCAATCAAACATTTTGAATTTTATTTTCAACCTTGCAAGAACCTTAAATCAAAGCCTTACTCCTTTAAATATCACTTCAAAATTGCTTTGCATAGGTTGGAGGTCATAAAAGATGTTCTCTTGTCATATTTGTCACTCTTTTGTTATATAAAATTTACCTTCATCTTCATTTAGCTCTCTAGATTTTACATTTTGAGGGGAAACCAACATGAAAATTGAGGTTCAGGGGCAACTAGAACAAAATTTTTCCACCTCAAGTCCAAACTCTAGAGGGACATGATTAAAGGATGGGAGAGAACAAACAAGAAGAAGGTGTCGAATACATTGAGATCTATGATGAATTTGTTACACACAAGCAATTTGATGATCTTAGGCAACAAACCCATAGGATAGAGAATATCATAAGTAGCATGAATTATCTACCAAAAAAATGAAGTCCTATATAGTCTCTTTGGAGACACAAGTTACCTCTTTCCTAATGATGAAGGAAAGAGAAACTCCTAACCTTCTCTTATATTAGGTGACTAGGAAGATCACTCATTCAGCTAGCAAACATAATGAAGAAAGCTTTGGGGAGACTCCCCTCGTGAAAGAACTTAAGCCACCAACCTTGATGAGGTATGATGGAGAAAGAAACAAGGATGCAGTCTACACTTTCTTTGAAAAGTGAAATGAGTTGCATCAAGTAAAAGGCACTCCACGTAAGTATCATGTGCTTAAAGTGAGTCTCGCACTTTAATCCTAAGCTTATAAGTGGTAGATGAGTCTCAAGGATACAAACTCCATCCCTTTAGAATGGACTTAGTTTGAAGCTCGTTTCTTGATGAAGTTTCTTCTTAAGAATGAGAAGGAGAGGAATTTAAATGAGTGGGATAGAATCAGATAGAGAGTTAGATCATTATGAGTTTACATACCTTATTATAGAGAGCTAACATTGAAGCCCAAGGGGCTTGCTGATTTTCTAAAAAACTAAGGGGTTTGTGAGAGGATTAAAAAATGCCATTGAGAGAGGTAAGAAGGAATATTACTAAAATGTTTGAGGAGGCAATCAAGTATGCAAAAATATATGAGGATCATAATATTCCTTAATATACTCTTATAGAAACAGATCAACCCTGATTAAACTAGTTAGTAGTACAAAGTTGAAGAAAAAGATAGCAATGGAAAAAACTAAGTTCTTTATAGAGAAAATAAAAAACACAAGGACCAAAACTACCCACTAAAAAATATGAAAGATGAGGGATACACAAACTATATGGACTTCTATTCAAAAATTCTAGATGAGGGATACACAAATCGTATGAGTCAATCAAACATTTTTTATTTTATTTTCAACCTTGCAAGAACCTTAAATCAAAGCCTTACTCCTTTAAATATCACTTCAAAATTCCTTCGCATAGGTTGGAGGTCATTAACGATGTTCTCTTGTCATATTTGTCACTCTTTTGTTATATAAAATTTACCTCCATCTTCATTTAGCTCTCTAGATTTTACACTGAGGGGAAACCAACATGAAAATTGAGGTTCAAGGGCAACTAGAACAAAATTTTTCCACTTCAAGTCCAAACTCTAGAGGGATATGATTAAAGGATGGGAGAGAAACAAACAAGAAGAAGGTGTCGAATACATTGAGATCTATGATGAATTTGTTACACACAAGCAAATTGAAGATTTTAGGCAACAAACCCATAGGATAGAGACTATCATAAGTAGCATGAATTATCTACCAAACAAATGAAGCCCTATATAGTCTCTTTGGAGACACAAGTAATTTGATGATTTTAGGCAACAAACCCATAGGATAGAGACTATCATAAGTAGCATGAATTATCTACCAAACAAATGAAGTCCTATATAGTCTCTTTCCTAATGATGAAGGAAAGAGAAACTCCTAACCTTCTCTTATATTAGGTGACTAGGAAGATCACTAATAATTTCATAGACTATGCTTTGATCAAGAAATTGAAGATTTCGTACCAATTGAATGCACATAAATAAATTGTATCTATGATGTAGGGTGAAGTGAAGAGGATATGGGATATTATGGTGCCCAATTTGGAAGTCTAGATAAGGGATACACAAATCGTATGGAATTCTATTCAGAAATCAAATTTTCCTTGAAATTTTTGATCTTTGTTAAAAGACTCTCCATGGAATCTCCCGCATTTAAGTGGTCACTCTCCAACTGTTTTCAAAGGTAAGCAACATGAGCCTCAATCCTTGCCTGCTATAAACTGGTTAGTGTATCCAAAACATGCTTTGCTATTTTATAGGAGCGAATGTGGGGAATAATGAGATGTTTGATAGACAAGACTATATATGCAAGTGCATGAGCATCTCTATCATCCCTACGAAGTTGGTCTACAATTAGTGTAGCACGAACTTCAGCACGAACATGAATCTGAAGAATATCATAATGTTCAATGTTGTCTACATCACCTTCAACAACTATGTTTGCAGGTGTAATAAGATGTTTTTCAACACCCTACACAATACTCCATAGTCCTTTTGCAGCCAATACATGATGCATCATATAAGCCCACAATGAGTAATTGGTACCGTCCAACTTATCTCAACAACCAACATATGGAATACATTAGTCCTTTTAGCCATGGCGACTAACTAAAATACTCTGATGTAAAAAAATGATTGTATCTCAAAAAGTTAAACAAAACTACCCTATGGAGTTCTGCTAAACTTGTAACAGACTTTGAGACGTTTATACTGGCGACCCAAAACTTGTATATATCTTTGGCATAAAAACAAAAAATTTCCTACATAAGCATTGTAATAGTGCATTTCGGGGCTGAAACAAGCCTAGATCGTGATTTCAATATTGCATAGCAAAGCTATTTTGAACCCCTAATCATGCTAAGTATGCTCACCAATTTTCCTACAATTCCAAGACTATGACTGGAGGGATGTTGAGGACACCCTAGATGAAGCAGTGACCTACTCTGTTACCAATTGTTGGAGTTTGAGGTCTATAGAAGAACAAGAGCAGCACAAGGAAGAAGAAGAAGCTTGAAGCACAACACACAATACAGAATGTATTACCACTAGAATGTACAGAGATAAGTAACCCATTAGGGCTTTAGGCATATATACAAGCGGAGGGAAAGAAACCTCGTAAAGAGGCAAAAAAGTGCCCTAGAGGTCCTAGTGTGTTCACACACATCACTAGCTAAATATATCAACAACCTTCCGGGTAAAAACTCAACTAAAAAGGTTCCACTATTTTTGCCTTTTGGGTTGCAGTCAACTAAAGGTGATGATCGATATCAAACAAGCATACTCAATTGTTATACCATTGACTTTCACTCTTTAATCCTTATTACAAACATAAAGTAAATCTCAATTGAACCATTAGAAGCATAATATCTATGTGAAATCAAATGAATTTGACTATCTCCATCACTGAACCATATGCAATACCCCATGCTTATGAGTATCATCCTTACCAATATACTCATCCTTCACAAAATTCTAATTACTATCATCATTAGGTACTGAAATGGAGACTCTCATATGGAAATAGCATAAACAGATGTATTAAAAGCATAATGTCTTATGTCAATACACATAAAACTACCTGTCTTAGTGCTCAATTAGGCCCAACCACAAGCATTCTTACAAGAAAGTATCTAGCACAATGCATACAAACTTTTACAAAGAGAATGGTTCCAATCAGAGTTGGATACTCTACAATGCATCATATTTCACTACTCCATACAAAATGTACAAAATAAAAAATTTTCTGTCTTAGAATGCAAAGAGAAACTAATGTGCCTCAAAATTTACGTACTTCAACACTTGATCAAAGGATGGCTTGAATCTAGACTCGATAGGCATAGAACGATGAAAAGATTCCTGTCTTTGAAGCAAATAAACATGTTGTCACCTGAACAATGCCCTATATAAAAAAGATACACCCTTCATGTTCAGTTGTAACCTCCATGTAGCTTTTCTCTAGCACATATCATCTGCTAATGTCCACCCACTAATAGATGTTGCAAAAGTTATTGTTGGAGATAATGAACCCAATGTATCAGCATGGTTGGTGTCAACCAAGGATCTGTACTTCCTTCAAACCATAGACCAGACCTCACAGATATTCCAGAAACCTCCAGTCCTCTATAGAATCTTCTGTATCTCGAGCATCTTCAAACTCTACAAAGCAAAAGCATGGTGTCCAAGGAGGCAATTTCAATGCAATATCTACAATTCTTCCATACTTGTGGAAACGATCTTCAATCCCCTGCTCTCTCCTAATGTGACCTCTAGTCTTTCAAGATGACTAGATGCCACTCTCCACAAATTTCATACAATGCCACTCACATATAAGCATTCTAACATGGGAACCTCCTTGTAATTCAACTCTTCTAGCGTTCTGTGTGGCTCGTCTTGATGCCCAGACCTCTTTGGTTCCATTGTTGAGGACCTCCTCCGTAAGATCTTTTCCTTCTCTACTTCTATGTCATACAACCCTCATGCCTATCTCCACCCTTAGATATTGTTAGTGCAAATAATAGGCCTAAGTGTTTGACTATTATCTCAAGACTACACATTAGCCTATGTAGCTCACATGGAGGGTCATATATGAGCAACCACTTGTCAAGTTGATTTTATTCACCTTGGATAAATGTCAAAGTCAAAGAAAAGTAAGGAATCTCATGATGTTAGGGAGCTGAACCCACTTCTCATGTGGTATGAAAAATCAATTCAATCACCCCTAAAGTGTAGGAACACTTTTTAGGTGGGGAAATTCAAATTTCAAACTCATATGATGAGTATAAGTAGAGGTGGTTTAGTCAGAAGGCAAGTGTGCCATTTTCTAAGAGGATTTAAGCAACATCATTGAGCATACATTGAGCGCAACTCATGTATGAGTAGTTCACCACGATTCCCCTATATCATATGTGCATTATCATATGCTAATTGATACATTTCTTCATGATCATTTTTGTCTAATGTTCTTTCTTACATCTTCATCATTTCAATGATTTGCAGAAGTGATTTCTCTATGTGTACTCAACTAATTTATTTAGTTTAAGTTGTAATAGTTAGAGTGAGTTTCTACTATACATCTATCAATTTTTATTAGTTATGGCTCAGCCAATCGTGAGATATGAAGTGAGGAAGTCAACTATGTTTGCACATTTTCATGCTCCTTAAATATTGGGATGACCTCCTCAGTAGCTAAACTTATTTCTCTATGTATGGTGCCTCTAGATTCATGAAATAATTTGTGTTAGTTAGCTATACAATTGAATTAGATTTTTTCAAAAGCTCTCGAGTCAACTCATACCAGGTTGTGAGCTCTGAGCAAAACACTAAGCACTTCTACTCCCAAAATAGAAGGTTTCTTCATAGTTCCAATACATCCAAATCATCTCTTTTGATGCAAGCTTTTGGAAGTGATATTACAAAGTGTGTAGTGGATCTAAATGTATTATTGGGAATCCAAAGGAGTCTACTAAGCATCCCTAGAGCTAACTTGGCAGGTGTAGAGAAAGTTTTGTGAAATACCAACTCATCTCTAGATACTACCTTTCCATCTCATCATTGTGGTATCACATAGCAACAAATCAACATGGGAGATGGTTTTCCTTCATCCATAGACAAATTGGATCGAGGAAATTACTCAACTTGGTCACTTAGAATGGAAACATATCTTCAAGGGAGAAACCTCTACGGTTAAATTTTTGGAGATGAGATGATGCCAATCCTCAAAAGCAAAGGACAACCAGCTGAAGAAGAGCAAGAGAAGTTAACCACATGGTGCTCAAAGGATGCTCTAGCCAAACCATACATTCTTAACTCAATGTTTGGTTTTTTTACTTCCTCACATTAGGAATTGCAAAACTTTACAAAAGACTTGGAATGCTCTTAATGCATTCTTTTCATCAAGTACCAAGGCTCTGGATGGAGTTCACCACACTCAAGAAGATGCCCAAACAAAGTATGAGTGATTTTTCACCAAAATGAAGGGCATATTAGATCAATTTGGGGGAATTGAAGAAGTCATTGATGAAGAGCAGATAGTAAGGCAAGTGATCAATGGAA
>MU261304.1:107500-113478 GCA_020310875.1 Ceratopteris richardii
TCTAAGTTGAGAGTTGCTTGACCTCTGTGCAAAGTTTAAGCTTCCAATTGTAATCAGGTTGAGTGAATTAAGTGTAGGAACATTCATATGTGAAGTGTGTTCACTGGTTCCTAAAACAGGCGCATATTTCGAAGTCAATGTTTTGGTCATTTCTCCTAGCACAATTGAAAGTTTTGCATGAGTGAGGGCTTAATCTTTAAGTTGGAAGATAAGCTACTTATGTCCAAAAGCATTTTGTAAAACGGGTTCTATTCAAGGAGAACCAAGTCTTAAAAGTTACAGGTGTAAAGTCGACTGTTCTGGATGACAGTTTCTGACATAGGTAACTTGTGAAATCAATTTCTCAAGTTATACTTAACCTTTTGAAGTAATACAACTTGGAGGAGATGCGCAATCTCTAGAAGAGGATTCGTACAAAGTTTCATCAAAAACTTTACAGATCTGATAGGTGAATGTGAAGAAATAGTGCAGCAGACTTTTCTGTGTTTCATCCTCTTCACAGAATTGTTAATCTTTTGATAGCTAGTAATTGATCCTCTAAATGTGTGAAAGGTTTTGACTTATTCTTGGTATAGAGGTGCTCTAATCACAAGAATAAGTTGTTCTTTTGGAGATTAACATTCTCCATCAGTGGTATCAGAGCAGGAGACATCAATTTGAAGGAAGAAGAATCCCAACTGCTGCAGATTCAAGAAATTCAACACTTGAAGGACTAAGAAGTGAAAGCTTGGAGTCAAAGCTTGAGGAGAAGATTATTTGACATCAAGAAAGGCAAAAGGAGTTCAATTCGAAGTAAAGGTACATACATTGTTTGTAAAGCTTGAAGATTTCAATACACAGGTGGACACAAGATGGGAGAAAACTTGCAGATTGATAAGCTAGATAGGGAGAACTATCCAGCATGGTCCATGAGGATGGAAGCACACCTCATGAGCAAAGATCTTATATCATTTATTACAGGAGATGAAGAAAAACCAGAGTTTGCAGATCCTAGCATTCCTACTAGGGAAGAGCTTGCAATGTTGAAGACTTGGATGAGAAAAGATGCTCAAGCAAGGAGCATCATCTACATGGCTGTAAATGATTACCTTTTACCTCACATCAGAGGTTTGGAAAGTGCTACAGATGTTTGGAATGCCTTGGAAGAGCATTTCCAAAATACAACTAAGTCAAGGAAGTCCTCACTATGGGCTGAGTTCACAACCTTCAAGAAGAAGAGCTCACAATCAATTTCAGATTATGTGGCAAGGATGAAAGATATTGCAGATAGCTTGGGAGCAGTGGATGAAGACATTGAAGAAGAAAAGTTGGTAAGACAAATACTTACAGGTCTAAGAGGTGATGAGAAGTGGAAGCCTTTTATATTGTCCATAGAATTGTCACTTGATCACTTTACTCCTGATCTTAATCAATTGCTAGGACACATGCTAACCTTTGAGCAGGATCTTAAAGGAGACAATGATAGAAGTACAAGTCAAGCTATGTACTCTAAGGACAAGAAAAAGAATGGCAAGGGAAAGCAATCAAATGATGATGAAGGGAATTCAAATCAAGCTAACTTCACAAAAGGGAAGACAAATTTCAGAGGTAAAGGAAGAGGAGGTAAGAACAAAGATAATGCTAAAGCTTGTTGGATTTGTGGCAGAACAAATCATTTGGCAAATGATTGTTGGTATAATAATCAAAATGGTGGAAACAATAATCAGAATTATAGTCAAAGAGGTAGAGGAGGCAGAAACCAAAGAGGCTATTTCAGAGGAAGAGGAGGTAGGACATCATATGGTAGAGGAGGTGGAAGAAACTTCCAATCTCAGTCCTACAACAATAATTATTACAATTATGCATCAGATCAGAAGGATGACATGACTCTTATTTTGAATGCAACTCATGAATCAATGGGAGAAGATCAAAGAGTGTTTTACATTGACTCAGGGTGTAGCAACCATCTGAGTGGGAATCTATCCTTGATGACTGATATGGAAGCAAGGGTGAATGGACATACAGTTCTGACAGGTGACAATACCAAACATAAAGTGGAGAGCATTGGATCAGTGAAGACAAAGAGTGGAAGTACACTTCTGAGCAAGGTACTTTATGTTCCTACTATTCCTAAAAATATAAGTGTAGGGCAAATTGTGGAGAAAGGATATGAGGTAAGATTCACAAATGATGGTGTTTATGTACAAGATCCAAATCAGGGATATAGAACCATAATTGCAGGTAAAAAAGGAAGGAAGATTGTTCACTCTTAAAGTCCAAGGTAATGTGGGACATGCATTGTTTACCTATGGAGGTCAAAAGGTGTCTGAATTAGACCTATGGCATAAAAGGCTAGGTCATTTCAATGAGAGAGCTATAAAGGAGATGTCAAAGAATCAGATAGTGCTTGGATTGCCAAACATTGAAGGGCAACATATGGTGTACAAGTGTGAAGCTTGTCAATTAGGTAAAGCACATAAAAGTTCTTATAACAAATCAGGGTACAAGCATTCAAATATGCTTGAATTGGTTCATACAGATGTATGGGGTCCCTCAAGGGACTATAGCATAAATGGATCCAGATATTATGTGTTGTTTGTTGATGATGCAACCAGGTGGATTACTTTGTATGTAATCAAGGACAAATCAGAAGTTTTCAAGACATTCAAACATTTTCATGTCTATGCAGAAAGGATCACAGGACAAAAGCTAAAGAGGTTAAGATCAGATGGAGGGGGAGAGTATTTCTCTAAAGAGTTTGATGATTATTTGTGGAATGCAGGTATCAAAAGAGAAGTAACTTGCAGGTACTCCCCTCAACAGAATGGAGTAGGAGAAAGGAGGAATAGAACTCTTGTAGAGTTTGCAAGAGCCATGATGAAGGAAAAGAATTGTCCAAATTACTTATGGGCAGAAGCTATTAACACTGCAACATACCTTGTGAATAGGTTGCCTTGCAAAGCTTTGGATGGAGGAACCCCTTATGAAGCATGGTGGGGTAAGAAGCCTAGTCTTGATCATTGTAAAGTATTTGGATGTATTGCATATGCTTATGTTCCTTCACAATTAAGACATAAGCTAGAACCAAAAGCAGAGAAGTATGTGTTCATTGGATATGATGATAGACAGATGGGTTACAAGTTGTGGAGTCCATCCACAAAGCAATTTCTTGTTACTAAAGATGTGACATTTGATGAGCAAAATATGTGGTATACAGGATCACCAAATGAGTATACAGGTGTTGAAGAAATTCAGAGAAAAGGAAAGGCAAAGGTAAAAGTTTGTGAAGAAATTGTTGATGAAATTGACTCTAGATGTAGAGTGCAGGATCATGTAGAAGAAGGGCCAAGATTTGATCCAGAATCAAATGAGGCTGAAACTTCAAGAAGTGCAGAAATCAGAAGATCTACAAGGGAAAGGAAAGAGCCTATAAGGTATAGTTATGATACATCTTTCCTAACAACAAGAGATTATGCTTACATTGTGAAAACAGAAGAAGATCCAACTACTTATGAAGAAGCCAAAGGTAAACAGAATTGGGAGAAGGCAATGCAAGAAGAGTATGATGCTCTACTTGAAAATGAAACTTGGGAACTAGTACCAAGACCAAAGAATCAGAAGGTCATTGGATGTAAGTGGGTATATAAAACAAAGAGGTTTGCAGATGGTAAGGTGTCTAGATATAAGGCTAGACTTGTGGTCAAAGGTTATGCTCAAACTTATGGGGTAGATTATGATGAAACCTTTAGTCCTGTTGCTAAGATGTCTACAATTAGGACATTGATTGCTATTGCTACTTGTAAGGGATGGAAATTATCACAATTGGATGTGAAAAATGCATTTCTAAATGGATACATTGCAGATGAAGTATATATGGAGCAACCAGAAGGCTTCATGGAATCAATTGGATCAGATTATGTGTGTAAGCTCAAGAGAGCTTTATATGGGTTGAAGCAAGCCCCAAGAGCTTGGAATTACAGATTGGTCAAGTTCTTGAATGAATGTGGATTTCAAGCATCAAAGGCAGATAGTAGCTTGCTAGTGAAGGCAAGTGAAAATGGATACATTTACATGTGCATTTATGTTGATGATATTATTGTTACAGGAACAGATGCTCAAGGAATCAATGAACTCAAAAGACAAATAGAGAAGGAGTTTAAGATAAGTGATTTGGGAAACTTATCTTATTTTCTAGGAATGCAGATTGTGTATGCTCAACATGGAGTATATGTTTCACAAGAGAGATACTTGAAGAATCTTCTAGTCAAGTTTAACATGGAAGATTGCAAGACCTCAACTACACCATTGGAGGTAAATCATAAATTAAGCAGGTATGGAGGTGAAGAATTCAATGACATGAAGAAATATCAGAGTTTGGTAGGTAGTCTAATCTATGCTACCTTGACAAGGCCAGATCTATCATATGCAGTAGGTGTGTTGTCACAATTCATGCATTGTCCAAAGAAGAATCATTGGATTGCAGCCCAAAGGGTACTCAGATATATCAAAGGAACTATAAGTGAAGGTTTGTATTATGGTTTCACTTCTGACACAAGAATCAAAGTGTTTAGTGATGCAGATTGGGCAGGTGACTCAGATGACAGAAGGTCCTACTCATGGATATCTATGTTATGTTGGGAGACAAGTTAGTGTCTTGGTGTTCAAAGAAGCAAACATACAGTTGCTTTATCATCCACAGAAGCTGAGTAATAAGGGAATGGTAGAAGCTGCAAAGGAAGTGATATGGTTGAAGACCTTGATGAAAAGTTTTGAGACTGATCATAGTACTCCAATAATTTTGGAGACAATATGAGTTCTTTGTATTTGGCAGCTAACCCTGTTTTTCATGCCAGGACCAAGCATATAGAGATTCAGTATCATTTCTTGAGGGAAAAGGTACTAGATAAAGAGATTGAAGTGATGTACACTCCAACAAAAGAACAAGTGGCAGATATGATGACAAAAAAGCTTGGATGGACCTAAGTTACAAAGGTTCAAGGACATGGCAAGTATAAAGAAGACAGAGAAAACCTCAATTGATGATTGAGGGGGAGTTGTTGGTGCAGACCAATCACCAATTGAAGACTTGGAAGGTCAAATGATGAAGGAAGAATCAATTCCTAAAGTGTGGAAGAAGATTTCATTCAGAGGACAAGAGAAGTGTACACATATGTACATTAGCATAGTCATAGATGACTTAGATCTTTTGTTCAGTAAGAATCATGTACAATTATCTATAAATACTTTGAGAAAAGTCGGGGGCATGTATGAGAGCATATGTGACAATAGTTAGAAGGCCAAGAATGAGGGAGATAGAAGTCATGAGATAGAGGAAAGTGAATTTGAGTTAGCTCTCATCACTCAGTTGTATTCTTCTGAGTAAAGAAAAATATTTGCGCCCGATGTTTCTGCGTGTTCTCCTTCTACAGTAGATCAATTGTGAAATGCTTTTGTACAAGTCTAAGTTGAGAGTTGCTTGACCTCTGTGCAAAGTTTAAGCTTCCAATTGTAATCAGGTTGAGTGAATTAAGTGTAGGAACATTCATGTGTGAAGTGTTTCACTAGTTCCTAAAACAGGCGCATATTTCGAAGTCAATGTTTTGGTCATTTCTCCTAGCACAGTTTAAAGTTTTGCATGAGTCAGGGCTTAATCTTTAAGTTGGAAGATAAGCTACTTATGTCTAAAAGCATTTTGTAAAACGGGTTCTATTCAAGGAGAACCAAGTCTTAAAAGTTACAGGTGTAAAGTCGACTGTTCTGGATGACAGTTTCTGACATAGGTAACTTGTGAAATCAATTTCTCAAGTTATACTAACCTTTTGAAGTAATACAACTTGGAGGAGATGCGCAATCTCTAGAAGATGATTCATACAAAGTTTCATCAAAAACTTTACAGATTTGATAGGTGAATGTGAAGAAATACTGCAGCAGACTTTTCTGTGTTTCATCCTCTTCACAGAATTGTTAATCTTTGATAGCTAGTAATTGATCCTCTAAAT
>MU261305.1:5000-7500 GCA_020310875.1 Ceratopteris richardii
TTATGTATTCAGAAAGACTTGAATTGGTGCATACAGATGTGTGGGGTCCTTCAAAGGACTTTAGTATAAATGGTTCAAGATATTATGTCATATATGTTGATGATGCTACCAGGTGGATCACAATTTATGTGATTAAGGAAAAGTCAGAAGTGTTTAATACATTTAAACACTATCATGCATATGCAGAAAGGATTACAGGTCAAAAATTGAAGAGACTAAGGTCAGATGGAGGGGGAGAGTATTTTTCAAATGAGTTCAATGATTATTTGTGGAATGCAGGTATAAAGAGAGAAGTTACTTGCAGGTACTCTCCTCAACAAAATGCGGTAGCAGAAAGAAGAAATAGGACTCTTGTTGAGTTTGCAAGGTCCATGATGAAAGAGAAGAATTGCCCAAATTATTTGTGGGCTGAGGCTATTAATACAGCTACATATTTGGTTAATAGATTGCCTTGTAAAGCTTTGCAGGGTATGACACCATATGAAGCTTGGTGGGGTAAGAAACCTACCTTGGATCATTGCAGAATATTTGGATGCTTGGCATATGCATATGTGCCATCTCAATTGAGGCATAAGTTGGAGCCTAAGGCAGAAAAGTATGTATTCATTGGTTATGATGATAAGCAAATGGGATACAGGTTGTGGAGTCCATCCACAAAGCAATTTATTGTATCCAAGGATGTTACATTTGATGAGCAAGGTACTTGGTATGCAGGTAAATATAATGTACATGCAGATGATGAAGAAGTAGTGGATCAAAGAAAAGGTAAAGCAAAGATTCAATTACTTGATGAAAGTGAGAACAATGAAGTACAGGTTGAATATGAAGAGAGGCCAAGGTTTGATCCAGAATGTGATGAACCAGAAACTTCAAAAAGTGCAGAAGTTAGGAGATCATCTAGGCACAAATGGCAACCTACAAGGTATAGCTATGACACTTCATTCTTGACTACTAAAGATTATGCTTATTTGGTAAAAGCAGATGAAGACCCTTCTACATATGAAGAAGCCAAAGGGAAGAAGAATTGGGAAGATGCTATGCAAGAGGAGTATGATGCATTGATAGAGAATCAAACATGGGATTTGGTTCCTAAACCTAATAGTCAAAAGATTATTGGATGTAAGTGGGTTTACAAAACAAAGAGATTTGCAGATGGAAGTGTGTCTAGGTACAAAGCTAGACTTGTTGTGAAAGGGTATGCACAGACATATGGAGTGGACTATGATGAGACTTATAGTCCTGTGGCAAAGATGACAACCATCAGGACACTCATTGCAATTGCTGCTTGTAAAGGTTGGAAGTTGTCTCAATTAGATGTTAAAAATGCTTTCTTGAATGGTTACATTTCAGATGAAGTCTACATGGAGCAACCAGATGGGTTCAAAGATCAAGTGAGTCCAAATTATGTATGTAAGCTCAAGAGAGCTTTGTATGGGTTGAAGCAAGCCCCAAGGGCTTGGAATTATAGGCTTGTAAAATTCTTGAATGATCTTGGATTTCAAGCATCAAAGGCAGATAGTAGCTTGCTAGTCAAAGCAAGTGAAGATGGGTTCATTTATGTTTGTATTTATGTTAATGACATAATACTTACAGGAACAGATGATAAGGGAATACAAATGATCAAGAAGCAGATGGAGAAAGAGTTCAAAATCAGTGATTTGGGGAACCTATCATTCTTCTTGGGAATGGAGATTTCTTATACTCAACATGGCTCAACATGGAGTATATGTGACCCAAGAAAGGTATCTTAAAAATTTGCTAACCAAATTTAAAATGGAAGATTGCAGGGTTGCACCTACACCTTTGGAAGTGAACCATAAATTGTCTAGGTTTGGAGGAGAAGAGTTCAGAGATATGAAACTTTATCAAAGTTTGGTTGGTAGCTTGATTTATGCTACATTGACAAGGCCTGATTTGTCATATGCAGTTGGTGTGCTTTCACAATTCATGCATTGTCCTAGAAAGGAACATTGGATTGCAGGACAAAGAGTACTTAGGTACATCAAGGGTACACTCAGAGAAGGGTTGTACTATGGGTTTACTTCAGATACAAGAATCAAGATATATAGTGATGCAGATTGGGCAGGTAATGTGGATGATAGAAGATCAACACATGGATACTTGTGCTATGTAGGAGACAAATTGATTTCATGGTGTTCCAAGAAGCAACATACAGTTGCTTTGTCATCTACAGAAGCAGAATATAAAGGTATGGTGGAAGCTGCAAAAGAGGTAATATGGCTAAAGACACTTTTGAAAGTTTTTGATGTGATTCAGAGTACTCCTATTATTTGTGGAGACAATATGAGTTCATTATACTTGGCAGCTAATCCTGTATTTCATGCTAGAACTAAGCATATTGAAATACAGTATCATTTTCTGAGAGAGAAGGTCATTGAGAAGGAAATTGAAGTCATACACACCCCTACAAAAGATCAACTTGCAGATATGATGACTAAAAGTTTGGATGGACCTAAGTTGCAGAGGTTTAAAGATATGG
>MU261305.1:20000-25000 GCA_020310875.1 Ceratopteris richardii
TCACTTGTGTAAAACTTTACACTGTGGACTGAGCACTGACCATTTCTTTGAAGATGAAATGTGCGCCAGATTTTTCGACTCTCAGAACATCTTCACATATGAATGTTCCTAAACAAAATTCTCACAGCCTGATTGAAATTAATCTCTCAAATTCTAGCCATAGATAGATTAGCTATGGACTTAGATACGTGCAAAAGGATTCTTCAAAAGATTAAACACAGAAGGAGAATGGGAAAGAAGATCGACGCGCAGAATTCTACAACATTTTCTTCTTCATTACTTTTCATACATATGGTTGATGATACATACAATGTTCATCACCTCTTCACCTATTCTTCTCTATCTGATCTATATCACTCTCTCTTACTATGAATACGTATCTGTAGATATATATACGAGTCTAACTCGTCATCTTTTTCAAAATACATTGAACTATTTACAAGAGTAATATACAAAAGAAACATTTCTGATTCTATTTTCTTCCTCTGAAAGTAATCTTCATTCTTCCACATATCTTCTCACTTTGATCTTCATATAATCACTATTGATGATTGCTCTGCTCCAACAGCTCCCCCTCAATCTTCAATTGTGATTACCTGCATCTTCTTTATTCCTGCCATATCTTTAAACCTCTGCAACTTAGGTCCATCCAAACTTTTAGTCATCATATCTGCAAGTTGATCTTTTGTAGGGGTGTGTATGACTTCAATTTCCTTCTCAATGACCTTCTCTCTCAGAAAATGATACTGTATTTCAATATGCTTAGTTCTAGCATGAAATACAGGATTAGCTGCCAAGTATAATGAACTCATATTGTCTCCACAAATAATAGGAGTACTCTGAATCACATCAAAAACTTTCAAAAGTGTCTTTAGCCATATTACCTCTTTTGCAGCTTCCACCATACCTTTATATTCTGCTTCTGTAGATGACAAAGCAACTGTATGTTGCTTCTTGGAACACCATGAAATCAATTTGTCTCCTACATAGCACAAGTATCCATGTGTTGATCTTCTATCATCCACATTTCCTGCCCAATCTGCATCACTATATATCTTGATTCTTGTATCTGAAGTAAACCCATAGTACAACCCTTCTTTGAGTGTACCCTTGATGTACCTAAGTACTCTTTGTCCTGCAATCCAATGTTCCTTTCTAGGACAATGCATGAATTGTGAAAGCACACCAACTGCATATGACAAGTCAGGCCTTGTCAATGTAGCATAAATCAAGCTACCAACCAAACTTTGATAGAGTTTCATATCTCTGAACTCTTCTCCTCCAAACCTAGACAATTTATGGTTCACTTCCAAAGGTGTAGGTGCAACCCTGCAATCTTCCATTTTAAATTTGGTTAGCAAATTTTTAAGATACCTTTCTTGGGTCACATATACTCCATGTTGAGTATAAGAGATCTCCATTCCCAAGAAGAATGATAGGTTCCCCAAATCACTGATTTTGAACTCTTTCTCCATCTGCTTCTTGATCATTTGTATCCCCTTATCATCTGTTCCTGTAAGTATTATGTCATCAACATAAATACACACATAAATGAATCCATTTTCACTTGCTTTGACTAGCAAGCTACTATCTGCCTTTGATGCTTGAAATCCAAGATCATTCAAGAATTTTACAAGCCTATAATTCCAAGCCCTTGGGGCTTGCTTCAACCCATACAAAGCTCTCTTGAGCTTACATACATAATTTGGACTCACTTGATCTTTGAACCCATGTGGTTGCTCCATGTAGACTTCATCTGAAATGTAACCATTCAAGAAAGCATTTTTAACATCTAATTGAGACAACTTCCAACCTTTACAAGCAGCAATTGCAATGAGTGTCCTGATGGTTGTCATCTTTGCCACAGGACTATAAGTCTCATCATAGTCCACTCCATATGTCTGTGCATACCCTTTCACAACAAGTCTAGCTTTGTACCTAGACACACTTCCATCTGCAAATCTCTTTGTTTTGTAAACCCACTTACATCCAATAATCTTCTGACTATTAGGTTTAGGAACCAAATCCCATGTTTGATTCTCTATCAATGCATCATACTCCTCTTGCATAGCATCTTCCCAATTCTTCTTCCCTTTGGCTTCTTCATATGTAGAAGGGTCTTCATCTGCTTTTACCAAATAAGCATAATCTTTAGTAGTCAAGAATGAAGTGTCATAGCTATACCTTGTAGGTTGCCATTTGTGCCTAGATGATCTCCTAACTTCTGCACTTCTTGAGGTCTCTGGTTCATCACATTCTGGATCAAACCTTGGCCTCTCTTCAACTTCAATCTGCACTTCATTACTCTCACTTTCATCAAGTAATTGAATCTTTGCTTTACCTTTCCTTTGTTCCACTACTTCTTCATCATCTGCATGTACATTATATTTACCTGCATACCAAGTACCTTGCTCATCAAATGTAACATCCTTAGATACAATAAATTGCT
This sequence comes from Ceratopteris richardii, assembly GCA_020310875.1. Classification (NCBI taxonomy): domain Eukaryota; kingdom Viridiplantae; phylum Streptophyta; class Polypodiopsida; order Polypodiales; family Pteridaceae; genus Ceratopteris; species Ceratopteris richardii. Next base: position 22,450 of record MU261305.1, read on the forward strand.
TTGTGGATGGACTCCACAACCTGTATCCCATTTGCTTATCATCATAACCAATGAATACATACTTCTCTGCCTTAGGCTCCAACTTATGCCTCAATTGAGATGGCACATATGCATATGCCAAGCATCCAAATATTCTGCAATGATCCAAGGTAGGTTTCTTACCCCACCAAGCTTCATATGGTGTCATACCCTGCAAAGCTTTACAAGGCAATCTATTAACCAAATATGTAGCTGTATTAACAGCCTCAGCCCACAAATAATTTGGGCAATTCTTCTCTTTCATCATGGACCTTGCAAACTCAACAAGAGTCCTATTTCTTCTTTCTGCTACCCCATTTTGTTGAGGAGAGTACCTGCAAGTAACTTCTCTCTTTATACCTGCATTCCACAAATAATCATTGAACTCATTTGAAAAATACTCTCCCCCTCCATCTGACCTTAGTCTCTTCAATTTTTGACCTGTAATCCTTTCTGCATATGCATGATAGTGTTTAAATGTATTAAACACTTCTGACTTTTCCTTAATCACATAAATTGTGATCCACCTGGTAGCATCATCAACATATATGACATAATATCTTGAACCATTTATACTAAAGTCCTTTGAAGGACCCCACACATCTGTATGCACCAATTCAAGTCTTTCTGAATACATAAATCCATGCTTGGAATAGGATTGCTTATGAGCCTTACCTAATTGACATGCCTCACATCTGTATGTCATGTGTTGACCTGCAATGTTAGGCATTCCAAGCACTGAATCATTGTTAATCATTTCTTTGATACCTCTTTCATTAAAGTGTCCAAGTCTTTTGTGCCAAAGATCCAATTCTGACACCTTCTGCTCTCCATATGTGAACATAGCATGTCCAACATTTCCTTGTACCTTCAATGTGAAAAGCCTTCCTTCTTTCTTTCCTGCAATAACTTGTTTATACCCTTGACTAGGGTCTTCAACATAAACTCCATCATTGGTAAACCTTACCTCATAACCTTTTTCCACAATTTGACCTACACTGATCAAATTCTTTGGAATTGTGGGAACATAAAGTACCTTACTCAGAAGAGTGCTCCCATCCTTAGCCTTGACTGAACCAATTGACTTTACCTTATGCTTTGTATTATCACCTGTCTGAACTGTATGATTAATTGCATTATGATCTAGGTCAGTCATCAAAGCAATATTTCCACTTAAATGATTACTACATCCTGAATCAATATAGAACACTCTCATGTCCTCATGTGAGGTTTCACATGTATTCATAATGAGAGTCGAATCCTCCTTTTGATCTGATGCATAGTTGTAGTAGGTGTTATTATAGGATTGATTTTGGAAGTTTCTTCCACCACCTCTTCCAAAAGAATTCCTACCACCTCTACCTCTGAAATTTCCTCTCTGAAATCTACCACCTCTTGCTCTTTGATTAAAATTCTGATAATTACCATTGTTTTGATTATTGTGCCAACAATCATGAGATAGATGATTGGTCTTACCACATATCCAACAAGCTCTTGCATTATCTTTGTTGTTTCTGCCTCTTCCTCTACTTCTGCCATTTCCTCTTCCTCTTATGAAGTTTGCTTGGTTTGATGTACCTTCTTCTTCACCTGATTGTTGCTTCCCTTTGTTGGCTTTCTTCTTGTCTTTAGAATACATTGCATGACCTGCACTCTTATCAACATCTCCTTTGACATCATTCTCAAAAGTTAGCATATGACCTAACAATTGATTCAAATCAGGAGTAAAGTGATCTAATGAAAGTTCTGTAGATAAAATGAAAGGCTTCCACTTCTCATCTCCTCTTAGCCCTGTAAGTATTTGTCTTACCAATTTGTCTTCTTCAATATCTTCATCAACTGCACCTAAAGAATCTGCAATGTCCTTCATCTTTGTCACATAATCAGAGATTGATTGTGAGGCCTTCTTCTTGAAGGTAGTAAATTCTGCCCATAGTGAAGCCTTCCTTGATTTGGTTGTATTTTGGAAATGCTCTTCCAAAGCATTCCAAATGTCACAAGCACTCTCAAGTCCTCTAATGTGAGGAAGCAAATAGTCATTGACTGCCATGTAGATGATGCTTCTTGCTTGAGCATCCTTCTTCATCCAATTCTTCAAATCTGCAAGCTCCTCCCTAGTTGGAACACTAGGATCTCTGAATTCTGGCTTTTCTTCATCTCCTGTGATGTATCCTATCAGATCTTTGCTCATAAGGTGAGCTTCCATCCTCATAGACCATGCAGGATAGTTCTCTCTATCCAACTTTTCAATTTGGAGACTATCTCCCATCTTTACTTCACCTGTAGCTTCAAATCTTTAACCTTTACAGATAATAAATGTACCTTTACTTCGAATGTTGCTCCTTCTGATCCTTTTGATGCTCTTTGTATGTCTTCCTTCAATCTTTCTTCAACCTTTACCCTTCTGCACCTTCAAAATGTAAAGATTTGTACTTCTGCAATAGTCGGAGTCTTCTTCTTCTCAATTTTGACACAACCTGCTCTAATACCACTGATGGAGAGTGTTAATCTCCAAAAGAACAAGTTGACCTTG
>MU261305.1:30000-45000 GCA_020310875.1 Ceratopteris richardii
TTCAGCTCACTCCCCGAGGCATATCTTCATTGTAACTGGGTGTGTGTTAGTGCTACTCCATAGCCTACACCACCACACCTCAATTAGCTATGCTTGTCATGCTATTGAGCTTGTACAATTTCATCAATCAATAGATATACACACATTTCTCATTTCTGGTTCTCTGTGTTAACTTCTTCAAGTCTGTCAACTTCAAAGGAGCATATCTCAGGATCTTCTGAACCAAATCAAGTGATCTATAGCTCATTGGAACCAGCTCAAGGTCTACTACAAGCATACAAAATCTCAGAGGATTTCATTCAGCCATTTGGGAGAAATCCGCTTCGAAGTGCACACTGGTCTGTGTCTGCAGAGTTCCTAAAAAGTCGGGGGTGATTATAATTTTGCTAAACTTATTTCTCAGTGCATAGTTTATCAATTTAAGTGATTCCACTTGTGATTGGTAGCTTACTAAGGTACTTTAATACTCCCAAAAGGAATTGTTCCAATTTTAAGTGTGCTGGTCACAGTGAGTGAAAGTCTGAGCAGGTATCACTACAGGAATAGAAAGTTTTTTCTTGATTCTTGAAGTACCAAGTTATCTGTTTTGGTTTGATCATTACCCAAACCATTTCCAAAGTACATATATGGTTTCTTTGTGTCATTTGGAAGCTAAGCAAGTTTACTAAGCATATCTGAAGAGAAAAGAGGGCAGGTGTGAAGCAGGTTTTGCAGCACCAACTGATTTCCTGAGTGCATCCAACCATCACTCTCAACAGTGGTATCAGAGCAAAGAAGGTAAACATGGGTGATGGTTTCCCTTCCTTCATTGACAAATTGGACAGGAATAATTACCAGGCTTGGTCATTGAGAATGAAGACCTATCTACAAGGGAGAAGTCTATTTGGATACATATCAGGAGATGAGGAGTTGCCCTCATTCAAGACTAGAGGACTACCTACAAAGGATGAACATGAAAGGCTCAACCAATGGTGTGCAAAGGATGCTTTGGCAAGGTCTTATCTCTTAAACTCTATATCTGACTTTCTTTTACCTCATGTAAGGAACTATAAGACTTCCCAAGAGACTTGGGAAACCTTGTCAAATTATTTTTCTTCCAACACAAGGGCTAGGAAGAATCAATTATGGATTGAGTTCACAACTCTTAGGAAGCAGCCCAAGCAATCAGTCTCAGAGTATGTGACAAAGATCAAAGATGTGGCAGACCAACTAGCAAGCATTGGAGAGGAAATTGAAGAGGAGCAAATAGTCAGGCAAGTGACAAATGGACTCAAGGCAGATGATAAGTGGGAAAGTTTCACCACTGCAATGGACCTCTACATGGACATGCATACCCCTGATCTCACAACACTTATGGGCCAACTATTTACACATGAAGCAAAGTTTACAAAGGCTGGAGATCAATCAAAAGGTAATAATCCCTCTGCTCTCTATACTGAAAAAAAGGTTAAAGATAAAGGCAAGAAGAAACAGGATGAAGAAGGCTCTACCTCTCAAGCTAATTATGCAGGGAGAGGTAGGTCATCTAGAGGAAGAGGCAGAGGAGGTAAATCAGGTAGGGGGAGACCCTACAACTCATCACCATGCAACATTTGTGGATTGTCCAATCATACCACAGATGAATGCTACAAGAACTACAAAAATCAGAGAGGAAGAGGCTACTCAAGAGGTGGATACTCTCAAGGGAGAGGCAGATTCAATCAACACCAAAGCTACAATGGATACAACAATTCATACAACAACAACTACAACAACCACAATGGAAACTACCAAGGTGGATTCAGAAATAGAAGAGACTACAACAACTACACAGAGGAGCAAGATGACTCCCTATTGATCATGAATATGACCTCCAAGATAGGTACAAATGATGATCATTTATTTTACATTGACTCAGGATGTTCTAACCATGTAGCTGGCAATGTAGCACTACTTTCTGATTTGGAAGAGCCCAAGGGCAAACATCAGGTACAAACAGGTGATGACACTAAACACTCTGTTGTCAAAATTGGAAATGTGAAGACAGGTGATGGTAATCAGAATCTATTAAGCAGGGTACTCTATGTACCAACAATAACTAAGAATTTAATGAGTGTTGGTCAGATTGTGGAGAAAGGTTTGCAGGTCAGATTCACACAACATGGAGCATATGTGGAGGACCCAAAACATGGATTCAGAAGGATAGCCAAAGGGGAGAAATCAGGTAGATTATTTACATTTGAGCTAGAAGATACAAAAAACATTGCTTTATATAATTACAAGGATCAGACACTTTCAGAGTTAGAGATATGGCACAAGAGATTAGGGCACATAGGTGAAAGGACTCTAAAGCAAATGTGCAGGGATCAATGTGTGCTTGGGATACCTAATGTATCCAAGCAACACATGATTTACAAATGTGGATCATGTCAATTTGGTAAGTCTCACAGATTACCCTACTCAAGGAAAGGTTTCATGCATGAAGACTACCTAGACTTGGTACACACAGATGTTTGGGGACCTAGCAAGGACCCTTCCATTTCTGGTTCAAGGTATTATGTGTCCTTCATTGATGACTATAGCAGGTGGACAATTTTATACTTTATGAAGCATAAGGATGAAGTGTTTAATTGTTTCAAGAGGTATCTTGCACTTGTTGAAAATCAAACAGGTAGAAGCTTGAAGAGGCTAAGGTCAGATGGTGGAGGAGAGTACTTCTCCAATGAGTTTGAAGATTTCTTGCAGGAAAGAGGCATCAAAAGGGAGATCACTACAAGGTACTCACCTGAACAAAATGGGGTAGCAGAAAGAAGGAATAGACTTATAGTAGAAACAGCTAGGTCTATGCTTAATGAGAAAAAGTTGCCAAATTACCTATGGGCAGAGAGTGTATCCACTGCCACTTATCTCATCAATAGGTTGCCATCCAAATCACTTGATGGCATGACACCATATGAAGCTTGGCATGGTAAGAGACCCTCTCTGGATCATTGCAAAATCTTTGGTTGTGTAGCATATGTGCATATTCCCTCACAGGTAAGAGGAAAGCTAGATCCTAAGGCTGAAAAATGTATCTTCATTGGTTATGATTTGAACCAAAAAGGATACAGATTCTACAACCCCACAAACAAAGGGTTCAAGGTAAGCAGAGATGTCATATTTGATGAAAATGACTCTTGGTATGAGAATGAATGCAGGAAAGTGAGTCTACCCTATGACATGGAAGAAGATTTTCCAAAGCTTACCAAGGAAGAGCCAACTCAGCAAGAAGATTCAAGCTCAGATGATGATACAATAAACCTTGAAGAGTTCAAGGCTTGGAAGTCCAAAGGAAAGATGAAGATGAAGCAATTAGAGGATAAGCCAGAAACTTCTACTCAAGCAATGAGGAGATCTCAAAGAGAAAAGAAGAAGCCTATCAGATTTGGGTATGACACATCACTTGTAACTAAACATTCTGTATATCTTGCAAAAGACTTGTTAAATGAAGAACCAAGTACCTATGAAGAAGCAATTACTAAACCAGAATGGAGAGAAGCCATGGATGAAGAGATAGAAGCTCTCAAGGAAAGTGATACTTGGGATTTGATACCCAAGAAGGATTCTATGAAGGTAATAGGATCCAGATGGATCTACAAATTAAAGAAGAATTCAAATGGAACAATAAACAGGTACAAAGCTAGGTTGGTAGCCAAGGGTTTTGCACAAACCCAAGGCATTGATTATGAGGAGACATTTTCTCCTGTGGCCAAGATGCCAACTATCAAAGTTTTGGTGAGTGTAGCTGCATCCAAGAATTGGAACATGTACCAATTGGATGTGAAGAATGCATTCTTGAATGGATGGATATCTGAAGAAGTCTACATGTCACAACCACCTGGCTATGAAGATCCAAATAAGGTACATTATGTTTGTAAATTGAAGAAGGCTCTGTATGGTTTGAAGCAGGCACCTAGAGCATGGAATTACAGATTGACCACCTACCTCCTAGACCAAGGATTTGTGATGAGCAAAGCAGACACTTCTCTATTCATAAAGAGAAGTAGTACAGAGGTAATCTACTTATGTGTTTATGTTGATGACATCATCATTACAGGTAATGATGTCAATGGGATTAGACACATCAAAGGACAGATGATGAAAGAATTCAAGATCAGTGATCTTGGACTATTAAAGTATTTTTTAGGTCTTGAATTGGTCTACACAAATTCAGGTATCTACATCACTCAAAAGAAGTATGTACAGGATACGATCAAGAAGTTTGGTTTGCAGGATGCTAAGGTGTCTACTACTCCAATGGAGGTTAACCAAAAGCTAAGTGCTCATGAAGGAGAAGAAATCAAAGACATTACAGGATACCAAAGTATGGTAGGTAGTTTGAACTATGCTACCTTGACAAGAATTGACATAGCATATGGAGTAAGTGTGCTTAGTCAATTCATGCACAAACCAAGGGTACCTCACCTAGAGGCAGCAAAGAAGATCATGAAGAATTTGAAGGGAACACAAAGTCATGGTTTATATTTTCCTTATACATCAGACCTTGACATTAAAGTTTACTCAGATGCAGATTGGGCAGGATGCAAGGATGATAGGAGAAGCACCTCAGGTTACATTTGTTTTGCAGGAGATAAGCCTATCTCTTGGTCAGCTAAGAAGCAACCTACAGTGGCATTGTCATCCACTGAAGCAGAGTATAGAGGGCTTGCCAATGCAACTCAAGAAGCTATCTGGTTGAAGCTTCTTTATACAGAGTTAGGTCTACACACAAGACCACCTATTATCTTTGGAGACAATACTAGTTCTCTTCACCTTGCAGCAAACCCAATTTATCATGCCAGAACTAAACACATAGAGGTTCATTACCACTATGTGAGAGAGAAGTTACTTAGCAAAGAGATTCAATTGACATATGTGTCTACTAATATGCAATGTGCAGATTTACTTACAAAGGCATTGGATGGAAACAAGTTATGCAGATTCAAATCTATGATTGGATTGCAGGAAGTGATTGAAGAATGAAAGAGAAGACTTAAGCCAAAGTGTTTGGCTTCAGGGGGAGTTGTTGGTGCAAGACAAGCCTACACACATTGGCTTGGAACATTGGAACCTTGGAAGATGGACTTGGAACCCTTGAAGGATATCTCTACATGAAGGATAAGGCATAGGAACTCATACTTATGAGTTATTATCTTTTACTCATTGTAAAAAGGTCTATATGACTTGGCATTCATTTACATCACACGTAATTGATTAAGTCGTGGATTTTTGGGTGGAATGATTGGAGAGAATATCTCCTTAATTCTAGAGTAGAGAATATAGGAGATTTGAATTTGAATTCAAATTCAAATCTCAACTCATTCTCTATAAAAGATACAATCAAAAAGTCGCGGTTAGTCCTGCCATTTTCAGCTCACTCCCCGAGGCATATCTTCATTGTAACTGGGTGTGTGTTAGTGCTACTCCATAGCCTACACCACCACACCTCAATTAGCTATGCTTGTCATGCTATTGAGCTTGTACAATTTCATCAATCAATAGATATACACACATTTCTCATTTCTGGTTCTCTGTGTTAACTTCTTCAAGTTTGTCAACTTCAAAGGAGCATATCTCAGGATCTACTGAACCAAATCAAGTGATCTATAGCTCATTGGAACCAGCTCAAGGTCTACTACAAGCATACAAAATCTCAGAGGATTTAATTCAGCCATTTGGGAGAAATCCGCTTCGAAGTGCACACTGGTCTGTGTCTGCAGAGTTCCTAAAAAGTCGGGGGTGATTATAATTTTGCTAAACTTATTTCTCAGTGCATAGTTTATCAATTGAAGTGATTCCACTTGTGATTGGTAGCTTACTAAGGTAATTTAATACTCCCAAAAGGAATTGTTCCAATTTTAAGTGTGCTGGTCACAGTGAGTGAAAGTCTGAGCAGGTATCACTACAGGAATAGAAAGTTTTTTCTTGATTCTTGAAGTACCAAGTTATCTGTTTTGGTTTGATCATTACCCAAACCATTTCCAAAGTACATATATGGTTTCTTTGTGTCATTTGGAAGCTAAGCAAGTTTACTAAGCATATCTGAAGAGAAAAGAGGGCAGGTGTGAAGCAGGTTTTGCAGCACCAACTGATTTCCTGAGTGCATCCAACCATCACTCTCAACAGTGGTATCAGAGCAAAGAAGGTAAACATGGGTGATGGTTTCCCTTCCTTCATTGACAAATTGGACAGGAATAATTACCAGGCTTGGTCATTGAGAATGAAGACCTATCTACAAGGGAGAAGTCTATTTGGATACATATCAGGAGATGAGGAGTTGCCCTCATTCAAGACTAGAGGACTACCTACAAAGGATGAACATGAAAGGCTCAACCAATGGTGTGCAAAGGATGCTTTGGCAAGGTCTTATCTCTTAAACTCTATATCTGACTTTCTTTTACCTCATGTAAGGAACTGTAAGACTTCCCAAGAGACTTGGGAAACCTTGTCAAATTATTTTTCTTCCAACACAAGGGCTAGGAAGAATCAATTATGGATTGAGTTCACAACTCTTAGGAAGCAGCCCAAGCAATCAGTCTCAGAGTATGTGACAAAGATCAAAGATGTGGCAGACCAACTAGCAAGCATTGGAGAGGAAATTGAAGAGGAGCAAATAGTCAGGCAAGTGACAAATGGACTCAAGGCAGATGATAAGTGGGAAAGTTTCACCACTGCAATGGACCTCTACATGGACATGCATACCCCTGATCTCACAACACTTATGGGCCAACTATTTACACATGAAGCAAAGTTTACAAAGGCTGGAGATCAATCAAAAGGTAATAATCCCTCTGCTCTCTATACTGAAAAAAAGGTTAAAGATAAAGGCAAGAAGAAACAGGATGAAGAAGGCTCTACCTCTCAAGCTAATTATGCAGGGAGAGGTAGGTCATCTAGAGGAAGAGGCAGAGGAGGTAAATCAGGTAGGGGGAGACCCTACAACTCATCACCATGCAACATTTGTGGATTGTCCAATCATACCACAGATGAATGCTACAAGAACTACAAAAATCAGAGAGGAAGAGGCTACTCAAGAGGTGGATACTCTCAAGGGAGAGGCAGATTCAATCAACACCAAAGCTACAATGGATACAACAATTCATACAACAACAACTACAACAACCACAATGGAAACTACCAAGGTGGATTCAGAAATAGAAGAGACTACAACAACTACACAGAGGAGCAAGATGACTCCCTATTGATCATGAATATGACCTCCAAGATAGGTACAAATGATGATCATTTATTTTACATTGACTCAGGATGTTCTAACCATGTAGCTGGCAATGTAGCACTACTTTCTGATTTGGAAGAGCCCAAGGGCAAACATCAGGTACAAACAGGTGATGACACTAAACACTCTGTTGTCAAAATTGGAAATGTGAAGACAGGTGATGGTAATCAGAATCTATTAAGCAGGGTACTCTATGTACCAACAATAACTAAGAATTTAATGAGTGTTGGTCAGATTGTGGAGAAAGGCTTGCAGGTCAGATTCACACAACATGGAGCATATGTGGAGGACCCAAAACATGGATTCAGAAGGATAGCCAAAGGGGAGAAATCAGGTAGATTATTTACATTTGAGCTAGAAGATACAAAAAACATTGCTTTATATAATTACAAGGATCAGACACTTTCAGAGTTAGAGATATGGCACAAGAGATTAGGGCACATAGGTGAAAGGACTCTAAAGCAAATGTGCAGGGATCAATGTGTGCTTGGGATACCTAATGTATCCAAGCAACACATGATTTACAAATGTGGATCATGTCAATTTGGTAAGTCTCACAGATTACCCTACTCAAGGAAAGGTTTCATGCATGAAGACTACCTAGACTTGGTACACACAGATGTTTGGGGACCTAGCAAGGACCCTTCCATTTCTGGTTCAAGGTATTATGTGTCCTTCATTGATGACTATAGCAGGTGGACAATTTTATACTTTATGAAGCATAAGGATGAAGTGTTTAATTGTTTCAAGAGGTATCTTGCACTTGTTGAAAATCAAACAGGTAGAAGCTTGAAGAGGCTAAGGTCAGATGGTGGAGGAGAGTACTTCTCCAATGAGTTTGAAGATTTCTTGTAGGAAAGAGGCATCAAAAGGGAGATCACTACAAGGTACTCACCTGAACAAAATGGGGTAGCAGAAAGAAGGAATAGACTTATAGTAGAAACAGCTAGGTCTATGCTTAATGAGAAAAAGTTGCCAAATTACCTATGGGCAGAGAGTGTATCCACTGCCACTTATCTCATCAATAGGTTGCCATCCAAATCACTTGATGGCATGACACCATATGAAGCTTGGCATGGTAAGAGACCCTCTCTGGATCATTGCAAAATCTTTGGTTGTGTAGCATATGTGCATATTCCCTCACAGGTAAGAGGAAAGCTAGATCCTAAGGCTGAAAAATGTATCTTCATTGGTTATGATTTGAACCAAAAAGGATACAGATTCTACAACCCCACAAACAAAGGGTTCAAGGTAAGCAGAGATGTCATATTTGATGAAAATGACTCTTGGTATGAGAATGAATGCAGGAAAGTGAGTCTACCCTATGACATGGAAGAAGATTTTCCAAAGCTTACCAAGGAAGAGCCAACTCAGCAAGAAGATTCAAGCTCAGATGATGATACAATAAACCTTGAAGAGTTCAAGGCTTGGAAGTCCAAAGGAAAGATGAAGATGAAGCAATTAGAGGATAAGCCAGAAACTTCTACTCAAGCAATGAGGAGATCTCAAAGAGAAAAGAAGAAGCCTATCAGATTTGGGTATGACACATCACTTGTAACTAAACATTCTGTATATCTTGCAAAAGACTTGTTAAATGAAGAACCAGGTACCTATGAAGAAGCAATTACTAAACCAGAATGGAGAGAAGCCATGGATGAAGAGATAGAAGCTCTCAAGGAAAGTGATACTTGGGATTTGATACCCAAGAAGGATTCTATGAAGGTAATAGGATCCAGATGGATCTACAAATTAAAGAAGAATTCAAATGGAACAATAAACAGGTACAAAGCTAGGTTGGTAGCCAAGGGTTTTGCACAAACCCAAGGCATTGATTATGAGGAGACATTTTCTCCTGTGGCCAAGATGCCAACTATCAGAGTTTTGGTGAGTGTAGCTGCATCCAAGAATTGGAACATGTACCAATTGGATGTGAAGAATGCATTCTTGAATGGATGGATATCTGAAGAAGTCTACATGTCACAACCACCTGGCTATGAAGATCCAAATAAGGTACATTATGTTTGTAAATTGAAGAAGGCTCTGTATGGTTTGAAGCAGGCACCTAGAGCATGGAATTACAGATTGACCACCTACCTCCTAGACCAAGGATTTGTGATGAGCAAAGCAGACACTTCTCTATTCATAAAGAGAAGTAGTACAGAGGTAATCTACTTATGTGTTTATGTTGATGACATCATCATTACAGGTAATGATGTCAATGGGATTAGACACATCAAAGGACAGATGATGAAAGAATTCAAGATCAGTGATCTTGGACTATTAAAGTATTTTTTAGGTCTTGAATTGGTCTACACAAATTCAGGTATCTACATCACTCAAAAGAAGTATGTACAGGATATGATCAAGAAGTTTGGTTTGCAGGATGCTAAGGTGTCTACTACTCCAATGGAGGTTAACCAAAAGCTAAGTGCTCATGAAGGAGAAGAAATCAAAGACATTACAGGATACCAAAGTATGGTAGGTAGTTTGAACTATGCTACCTTGACAAGAATTGACATAGCATATGGAGTAAGTGTGCTTAGTCAATTCATGCACAAACCAAGGGTACCTCACCTAGAGGCAGCAAAGAAGATCATGAAGTATTTGAAGGGAACACAAAGTCATGGTTTATATTTTCCTTATACATCAGACCTTGACATTAAAGTTTACTCAGATGCAGATTGGGCAGGATGCAAGGATGATAGGAGAAGCACCTCAGGTTACATTTGTTTTGCAGGAGATAAGCCTATCTCTTGGTCAGCTAAGAAGCAACCTACAGTGGCATTGTCATCCACTGAAGCAGAGTATAGAGGGCTTGCCAATGCAACTCAAGAAGCTATCTGGTTGAAGCTTCTTTATACAGAGTTAGGTCTACACACAAGACCACCTATTATCTTTGGAGACAATACTAGTTCTCTTCACCTTGCAGCAAACCCAATTTATCATGCCAGAACTAAACACATAGAGGTTCATTACCACTATGTGAGAGAGAAGTTACTTAGCAAAGAGATTCAATTGACATATGTGTCTACTAATATGCAATGTGCAGATTTACTTACAAAGGCATTGGATGGAAACAAGTTATGCAGATTCAAATCTATGATTGGATTGCAGGAAGTGATTGAAGAATGAAAGAGAAGACTTAAGCCAAAGTGTTTGGCTTGAGGGGGAGCTGTTGGTGCAAGACAAGCCTACACACATTGGCTTGGAACATTGGAACCTTGGAAGATGGACTTGGAACCCTTGAAGGATATCTCTACATGAAGGATAAGGCATAGGAACTCATACTTATGAGTTATTATCTTTTACTCATTGTAAAAAGGTCTATATGACTTGGCATTCATTTACATCACACGTAATTGATTAAGTCGTGGATTTTTGGGTGGAATGATTGGAGAGAATATGTCCTTAATTCTAGAGTAGAGAATATAGGAGATTTGAATTTGAATTCAAATTCAAATCTCAACTCATTCTCTATAAAAGATACAATCAAAAAGTCGCGGTTAGTCCTGCCATTTTCAGCTCACTCCCCGAGGCATATCTTCATTGTAACTGGGTGTGTGTTAGTGCTACTCCATAGCCTACACCACCACACCTCAATTAGCTATGCTTGTCATGCTATTGAGCTTGTACAATTTCATCAATCAATAGATATACACACATTTCTCATTTCTGGTTCTCTGTGTTAACTTCTTCAAGTCTGTCAACTTCAAAGGAGCATATCTCAGGATCTACTGAACCAAATCAAGTGATCTATAGCTCATTGGAACCAGCTCAAGGTCTACTACAAGCATACAAAATCTCAGAGGATTTCATTCAGCCATTTGGGAGAAATCCGCTTCGAAGTGCACACTGGTCTGTGTCTGCAGAGTTCCTAAAAAGTCGGGGGTGATTATAATTTTGCTAAACTTATTTCTCAGTGCATAGTTTATCAATTGAAGTGATTCCACTTGTGATTGGTAGCTTACTAAGGTACTTTAATACTCCCAAAAGGAATTGTTCCAATTTTAAGTGTGCTGGTCACAGTGAGTGAAAGTCTGAGCAGGTATCACTACAGGAATAGAAAGTTTTTTCTTGATTCTTGAAGTACCAAGTTATCTGTTTTGGTTTGATAATTACCCAAACCATTTCCAAAGTACATATATGGTTTCTTTGTGTCATTTGGAAGCTAAGCAAGTTTACTAAGCATATCTGAAGAGAAAAGAGGGCAGGTGTGAAGCAGGTTTTGCAGCACCAACTGATTTCCTGAGTGCATCCAACCATCACTCTCAACAGTGGTATCAGAGCAAAGAAGGTAAACATGGGTGATGGTTTCCCTTCCTTCATTGACAAATTGGACAGGAATAATTACCAGGCTTGGTCATTGAGAATGAAGACCTATCTACAAGGGAGAAGTCTATTTGGATACATATCAGGAGATGAGGAGTTGCCCTCATTCAAGACTAGAGGACTACCTACAAAGGATGAACATGAAAGGCTCAACCAATGGTGTGCAAAGGATGCTTTGGCAAGGTCTTATCTCTTAAACTCTATATCTGACTTTCTTTTACCTCATGTAAGGAACTGTAAGACTTCCCAAGAGACTTGGGAAACCTTGTCAAATTATTTTTCTTCCAACACAAGGGCTAGGAAGAATCAATTATGGATTGAGTTCACAACTCTTAGGAAGCAGCCCAAGCAATCAGTCTCAGAGTATGTGACAAAGATCAAAGATGTGGCAGACCAACTAGCAAGCATTGGAGAGGAAATTGAAGAGGAGCAAATAGTCAGGCAAGTGACAAATGGACTCAAGGCAGATGATAAGTGGGAAAGTTTCACCACTGCAATGGACCTCTACATGGACATGCATACCCCTGATCTCACAACACTTATGGGCCAACTATTTACACATGAAGCAAAGTTTACAAAGGCTGGAGATCAATCAAAAGGTAATAATCCCTCTGCTCTCTATACTGAAAAAAAGGTTAAAGATAAAGGCAAGAAGAAACAGGATGAAGAAGGCTCTACCTCTCAAGCTAATTATGCAGGGAGAGGTAGGTCATCTAGAGGAAGAGGCAGAGGAGGTAAATCAGGTAGGGGGAGACCCTACAACTCATCACCATGCAACATTTGTGGATTGTCCAATCATACCACAGATGAATGCTACAAGAACTACAAAAATCAGAGAGGAAGAGGCTACTCAAGAGGTGGATACTCTCAAGGGAGAGGCAGATTCAATCAACACCAAAGCTACAATGGATACAACAATTCATACAACAACAACTACAACAACCACAATGGAAACTACCAAGGTGGATTCAGAAATAGAAGAGACTACAACAACTACACAGAGGAGCAAGATGACTCCCTATTGATCATGAATATGACCTCCAAGATAGGTACAAATGATGATCATTTATTTTACATTGACTCAGGATGTTCTAACCATGTAGCTGGCAATGTAGCACTACTTTCTGATTTGGAAGAGCCCAAGGGCAAACATCAGGTACAAACAGGTGATGACACTAAACACTCTGTTGTCAAAATTGGAAATGTGAAGACAGGTGATGGTAATCAGAATCTATTAAGCAGGGTACTCTATGTACCAACAATAACTAAGAATTTAATGAGTGTTGGTCAGATTGTGGAGAAAGGTTTGCAGGTCAGATTCACACAACATGGAGCATATGTGGAGGACCCAAAACATGGATTCAGAAGGATAGCCAAAGGGGAGAAATCAGGTAGATTATTTACATTTGAGCTAGAAGATACAAAAAACATTGCTTTGTATAATTACAAGGATCAGACACTTTCAGAGTTAGAGATATGGCACAAGAGATTAGGGCACATAGGTGAAAGGACTCTAAAGCAAATGTGCAGGGATCAATGTGTGCTTGGGATACCTAATGTATCCAAGCAACACATGATTTACAAATGTGGATCATGTCAATTTGGTAAGTCTCACAGATTACCCTACTCAAGGAAAGGTTTCATGCATGAAGACTACCTAGACTTGGTACACATAGATGTTTGGGGACCTAGCAAGGACCCTTCCATTTCTGGTTCAAGGTATTATGTGTCCTTCATTGATGACTATAGCAGGTGGACAATTTTATACTTTATGAAGCATAAGGATGAAGTGTTTAATTGTTTCAAGAGGTATCTTGCACTTGTTGAAAATCAAACAGGTAGAAGCTTGAAGAGGCTAAGGTCAGATGGTGGAGGAGAGTACTTCTCCAATGAGTTTGAAGATTTCTTGCAGGAAAGAGGCATCAAAAGGGAGATCACTACAAGGTACTCACCTGAACAAAATGGGGTAGCAGAAAGAAGGAATAGACTTATAGTAGAAACAGCTAGGTCTATGCTTAATGAGAAAAAGTTGCCAAATTACCTATGGGCAGAGAGTGTATCCACTGCCACTTATCTCATCAATAGGTTTCCATCCAAATCACTTGATGGCATGACACCATATGAAGCTTGGCATGGTAAGAGACCCTCTCTGGATCATTGCAAAATCTTTGGTTGTGTAGCATATGTGCATATTCCCTCACAGGTAAGAGGAAAGCTAGATCCTAAGGCTGAAAAATGTATCTTCATTGGTTATGATTTGAACCAAAAAGGATACAGATTCTACAACCCCACAAACAAAGGGTTCAAGGTAAGCAGAGATGTCATATTTGATGAAAATGACTCTTGGTATGAGAATGAATGCAGGAAAGTGAGTCTACCCTATGACATGGAAGAAGATTTTCCAAAGCTTACCAAGGAAGAGCCAACTCAGCAAGAAGATTCAAGCTCAGATGATGATACAATAAACCTTGAAGAGTTCAAGGCTTGGAAGTCCAAAGGAAAGATGAAGATGAAGCAATTAGAGGATAAGCCAGAAACTTCTACTCAAGCAATGAGGAGATCTCAAAGAGAAAAGAAGAAGCCTATCAGATTTGGGTATGACACATCACTTGTAACTAAACGTTCTGTATATCTTGCAAAAGACTTGTTAAATGAAGAACCAGGTACCTATGAAGAAGCAATTACTAAACCAGAATGGAGAGAAGCCATGGATGAAGAGATAGAAGCTCTCAAGGAAAGTGATACTTGGGATTTGATACCCAAGAAGGATTCTATGAAGGTAATAGGATCCAGATGGATCTACAAATTAAAGAAGAATTCAAATGGAACAATAAACAGGTACAAAGCTAGGTTGGTAGCCAAGGGTTTTGCACAAACCCAAGGCATTGATTATGAGGAGACATTTTCTCCTGTGGCCAAGATGCCAACTATCAGAGTTTTGGTGAGTGTAGCTGCATCCAAGAATTGGAACATGTACCAATTGGATGTGAAGAATGCATTCTTGAATGGATGGATATCTGAAGAAGTCTACATGTCACAACCACCTGGCTATGAAGATCCAAATAAGGTACATTATGTTTGTAAATTGAAGAAGGCTCTGTATGGTTTGAAGCAGGCACCTAGAGCATGGAATTACAGATTGACCACCTACCTCCTAGACCAAGGATTTGTGATGAGCAAAGCAGACACTTCTCTATTCATAAAGAGAAGTAGTACAGAGGTAATCTACTTATGTGTTTATGTTGATGACATCATCATTACAGGTAATGATGTCAATGGGATTAGACACATCAAAGGACAGATGATGAAAGAATTCAAGATCAGTGATCTTGGACTATTAAAGTATTTTTTAGGTCTTGAATTGGTCTACACAAATTCAGGTATCTACATCACTCAAAAGAAGTATGTACAGGATA
>MU261305.1:60000-70000 GCA_020310875.1 Ceratopteris richardii
GATATAGAGGTGGTCTAAATTCAAGGTCAACTTGTTCTTTTGGAGATTAACACTCTCCATCAGTGGTATCAGAGCAAGAAGCATCAGAATCAAGGAAAGGGAGACTCCGACTACTACAGAAATACAAACTTTACATCTTGAAGGATCAAAAGGACAAAGATTGAAGAAAGCTTGAGGGAAGACACATTGAAGTTGTCAAAAGGATCAGAAGAAGTAATATTCGAAGTCAAGGTACATTTACTCCTCATAAAGTTTAAAGATCTGTTAATACAGGTGAAGGAAGATGGGAGATTCTCTTCAGATAGAGAAATTGGATAGAGAGAACTATCCTGCATGGTCAATGAGGATGGAAGCTCATCTAATGAGCAAAGATTTGATAGCTTACATTACAGGAGAAGAAGAAAAAGCCACAATTCAGAGATCCTAGTGTTCCAACTAGGAAAGAATTATCATATTTGAAGAATTGGATGAAAAGAGATGCTCAAGCTAGGAGCATAATCTATATGGCAGTCAATGACTACTTGCTACCTCACATTAGAGGTCTTGAAAGTGCAAGTGAGATATGGAATGCTTTGGAGGAGCATTTCCAAAACACTACAAAGTCAAGGAAGGCATCCCTATGGGCAGAATTTACCACTTTCAAGAAGAAGGCTTCACAATCAATATCTGATTATGTGACAAAGATGAAGGACATTGCAGATGCATTAGGAGCAGTGGATGAAGACATTGAAGAAGATAAATTGGTAAGGCAAATTCTCACAGGACTAAGACGTGATGAGAAGTGGAAGCCTTTTATTTTATCTACAGAACTTTCATTGGATCATTTCAATCCTGATTTGAATCAATTGTTAGGACATATGCTAACTTTTGAGAATGATGTCAAAGGAGATGTTGACAAGAGTGCAGGACATGCAATGTACTCTAAAGACAAGAAGAAAACTAACAAAGGAAAGCAACAAGCAAATGAAGAAGAAGGCACAACTAGTCAAGCCAACTTCCTAAGAGGAAGAGGAGGTGGCAAAGGTAGAGGAAGAGGCAGGAGTAACAAAGATGGATCCAAAGCTTGCTGGATTTGTGGTAAGACAAATCATTTAGCCAATGATTGTTGGCATAACACTCAAAGTAATGGAGGATACAATCAGAACTATAATTCAAGAGGAAGAGGTGGTAGAAATCAAAGAGGTAATTTCAGAGGTAGAGGTAGTAGGGGTTACTTTGGAAGAAATACAGGTAGAGGTTTCCAAAGTCAACAATATAACAATACCTACTACAATTATGCTTCAGATCAGAAGGAAGATTCAACATTGATAATGAATGCAACTTGTGAAAGGCAGAATGAAGATCAAAGAGTCTTCTACATTGACTTAGGGTGTAGCAATCACCTGAGTGGTAATATAGCCTTGATGACTGATTTAGAGAATAAGGTATCTAATCATGTTGTTCAAACAGGTGACAACACAAAGCACAATGTGAAGTCAATTGGATCAGTGAAAGCCAAGGATGGTAGCACCTTATTGAGTAAGGTCTTGTATGTTCCTACAATTCCTAAGAATTTGATAAGTGTAGGACAAATTGTGGAAAAAGGTTATGAAGTAAGGTTCACTAATGAAGGAGTGTTTGTGGAAGACCCTAGCAATGGGTATAAACAAATTGTTTCAGGGAAGAAAGAAGGAAGATTGTTCACATTGAAGATTCAAGGTAATGTTGGTCATGCCTTGTTCACTTATGAAGGACATAAGATCTCTGAGTTAGATCTTTGGCACAAGAGACTTGGACATTTCAATGAAAGAGGTATTAAAGACATGATTAATAATGGTTCAGTGCTTGGATTGCCTAATGTTGCAGGTCAACATATGACATACAGATGTGATGCATGTCAATTAGGTAAGGCTCATAAGCAACCCTATTCTAAGCATGGGTTTATGTATTCAGAGAAACTTGAGTTGGTACACACAGATGTGTGGGGACCATCAAAGGACTTCAGTATCAATGGCTCAAGGTATTATGTAATTTATGTTGATGATGCTACCAGATGGATCACTATCTATGTGATCAAAGATAAGACAGAAGTATTCAATACTTTCAAACATTATCATATGTATGCAGAGAGAATTACAGGACATAAATTGAAAAGACTAAGGTCAGATGGAGGGGGAGAGTATTTCTCTAATGAGTTCAGTGATTACTTGTGGAATGTAGGTATAAAAAGAGAGGTTACTTGCAGGTACTCTCCTCAACAAAATGGTGTAGCAGAAAGGAGGAATAGGACTCTTGTTGAGTTTGCAAGGTCCATGATGAAGGAGAAAAATTGCCCAGTTTATTTGTGGGCTGAGGCTGTAAATACAGCTACTTATTTGGTTAATAGGCTACCATGTAAAGCCTTGCAGGGTATGACACCATATGAGGCATGGTGGGGTAAGAAACCTACACTAGACCATTGCAAAGTATTTGGATGTTTGGCCTATGCATATGTGCAATCACAATTAAGGCACAAATTGGAACCTAAAGCTGAAAAATATGTGTTTATTGGTTATGATGATAAGCAGATGGGATACAGGTTGTGGAATCCATCCACAAAACATTTTCTTGTATCAAAAGATGTTACATTTGATGAGCAAGGCACTTGGTATGCAGGTACTATCAATATTAATACAGATGATGAAGAAATTATGAGCCAAAGGAAAGGTAAATCAAAGGTTCAGATATTTGATGAGCAAGAGAATAATGAAGTGCAGGTTGAAGTGGAAGAAACACCAAGATTTGATCCTGAATGTGAAGAACCAGAAACCTCAAGAAGTGGAGAACTTAGAAGGTCTACAAGGAACAAATGGCAACCCACAAGGTATAGCTATGATACTTCATTCTTGACTACTAAGGATTATGCTTACATGATTAAAGCAGATGAAGACCCTTCTACATATGAAGTGGCAAAAGGTAAAGAGATTTGGGAAAAAGCTATGCAAGAAGAATATGATGCATTGATGGAAAATCAAACATGGGATTTGGTTCCAAAACCAAATAGCCAGAAGATCATTGGATGCAAATGGGTCTATAAGACAAAGAGATTTGCAGATGGAAGTGTGTCTAGGTACAAAGCTAGACTTGTTGTAAAAGGGTTTGCTCAGACATATGGTATTGACTATGATGAGACTTATAGTCCAGTGGCAAAGATGACAACCATCAGAACACTCATAGCAATTGCTGCATGCAAAGGTTGGAAATTGTGTCAATTAGATGTGAAGAATGCTTTTTGAATGGTTATATTTCAGATGATGTTTTCATGGAGCAACCTCAAGGATTTAGAGATGGAAGATATCCAGATCATGTGTGTAAGCTCAAGAGAGCTTTATATGGCTTGAAGCAGACCCCAAGGGCATGGAACTATAGGCTTGTAAAGTTCCTAAAAGAACTTGGATTTCAAGTATCAAAAGCAGATAGTAGCTTGCTTGTCAAAGCAAGTGATGATGGGTTCATTTACATATGTATATATGTTGATGATATAATTCTTACAGGTACAGATGAGAAAGGCATACAAAGTCTAAAGAAGCAAATGGAGAAAGAGTTCAAAATTAGTGACTTGGGAGATTTGTCATACTTCTTGGGCATGGAAATTTCATACACTCAACATGGAGTGTATGTGACTCAAGAAAGCTATTTGAAGAATTTGTTACCCAAGTTTAAAATGAATGATTGCAGAGTAGCACCTACTCCAATGGAGGTGAATCACAAATTAAGCAGATTTGGAGGTGAAGAGTTCAAGGACATGAAGCAATATCAAAGTTTGGTTGGTAGTCTTATCTATGCTACATTAACTAGGCCTGATTTATCATATGCAGTTGGTGTGTTGTCTCAATTCATGCATTGTCCTAGGAAAGAGCATTGGATTGCAGGTCAAAGAGTGTTGAGGTACATTAAGGGAACACTCAAAGAGGGTTTGTATTATGGTTTTACATCAGATACAAATATCAAAATATATAGTGATGCAGATTGGGCAGGTAATCCAGATGATAGAAGGTCAACCTATGGATACATGTGTTATGTGGGAGATAAGTTAATCTCCTGGTGCTCAAAGGAGCAACATACAGTTGCTTTGTCATCTACAGAAGCAGAGTACAAAGGCATGGTTGAAGCTGAAAAAGAAGTGATATGGCTTAAGACTCTCATGAAGAGTTTTGATACTATACAGAGCATGTTGGATGTGATGGCTGGATGCACTCAGAAGTTGAGTTGATGCTGCAAATCCTGCTTTACACCTGCCCTCTCTTGTCTTCAGATATGCTTAGTAGACTCCTTGAGCTTCCAAATAACACCAAAATATGCTATATGTACTTTGGAAAAGGTTTGAGTAATGACTTGATCAAAACAGACTAGTTTGCAAATCACAAGACTTGAAAAGTTTCTATTTTAGTCTTGATACCTGCTCAGTGTTATGCTCAGTATGACCAGTGTAGTTACAATTAGCAAAATTCCTTCTAGAGATATTCAATTAGCTTAGTAAGCTTCCATTTGCAAGTGGAATGAAAGAAAATGATAAACCACACTCAGAGAAATCACTTTAGCAAAATAAGGTGTACCCCCGATTTTTTAGGAGACTTACAGTCACAGACCAGTGAGCACCCCGAC
Source organism: Ceratopteris richardii (assembly GCA_020310875.1). NCBI lineage: Eukaryota > Viridiplantae > Streptophyta > Polypodiopsida > Polypodiales > Pteridaceae > Ceratopteris > Ceratopteris richardii. The sequence continues at coordinate 64,624 of MU261305.1, forward strand.
TAAGATTTCTCTGTGATGGTAGATCCAATGGCCTTGAAACTTTGTACGTGTATAGTAGACTTTGAGCTGAATCCAATGCACTTTGAATCATCCAATTTGGTTCAGTAGATCTTGAGATATGCCTCTTGGAAGTTGACAGAGTTGGAGGTAGTCACACAGAGAAAACAGAGACTATGAATATATGTATATTGATTAAATCTGATGATTGTACATTCCCATTGGCATGTAATGTGATGCTCAATGGTACTTAGAGGTGTAGGCTATGGTGTAGCTCATACACACTCAACAATTCTCTCAGAAATGCCTCGGGAAGAGTGACCCATACCCGTGACTTTTTACATTGCTTTTTATAAGAATTTTGAAGGAGTTTGAATTTTGAATTCAAGTTTTGGCTCCCTTCAATCTCTCAACTAAACTTAGGGAGATATTCTCTCTATTACAACCATTCAAATTTCCACGACTTTCTCTAGTAGGTGTGATTACAAAATATTCCAAGTCACCATGACTTTTACAATTAAGTAAAAAATGAAAACTTATAAGCATGAGTTTCTATGGTTCATTCTCCAAGTGATATCTTCATGAATTAGCCCAAGCTAGGCTTCCATGGTCCAAGCTTTATGTTGAGTCTTCAAGATACAAATCAAAGCCAAGTGTGAAGGCTTGATTTACACCAACAGCTCCCCCTCAAGCCAAACACTTTGGCTCAAGTATTCATCTCTAGTCTTCAATGATTTCCTGCAATCCAATCATGGATTTAAATCTGCATAGCTTGCTTCCATCCAGAGCTTTAGTAAGCAAATCTGCACATTGTATATTAGTAGACACATATGATAATTGAATTTCTTTGCTAAGTAACTTTTCCCTCACATAGTGGTAATGAACCTCTATGTGTTTTGTCCTAGCATGATAAATTGGATTAGCTGCTAGGTGAAGAGAACTTGTGTTATCACCAAATATGATTGGTGGCCTTGTGTATAGGCCCAATTCTGAATATAATAGCTTCAGCCATATGGCTTCTTGAGTGGCATTGGCTAGCCCTCTGTACTCTGCCTCAGTAGATGATAGAGCTACTGTGGGTTGTTTCTTGGATGACCAAGAAATTGGTTTATCACCTGCAAAGCATATGTAACCAGATGTACTCCTCTTGTCATCCTTGCAACCTGCCCAATCTGCATCTGAGTATACCTTAATATCAATGTCTGATGAATATGGAAAGTACAAACCATGATTTTGTGTTCCCTTTAGGTACTTTACTATCTTCTTGGCTGCCTCCAAATGTGGTACTCTTGGTTTATGCATAAATTGGCTAAGTACACTAACACCATATGATATATCAATCCTAGTTAAGGTAGCATAATTAAGACTACCTACCAAACTTTGGTAACTTGTAATATCTTTGAGTTCTTCTCCTTCATGTGCACTGAGTTTGTGGTTGACCTCCATAGGAATGTTTGAGACTTTAGCTTCCTGCAAATTAAACTTCTTGACCATGTCCTGAATGTACTTCTTCTGAGTAATAAAGATACCTGAATTTGTGTAGACTAATTCAAGTCCTAGGAAGTACTTCAATAATCCAAGATCATTGATCTTGAATTCCTTCATCATTTGTCCTTTGATGTGTCTTATTCCCTGAACATCATTTCCTGTAATAATGATGTCATCAACATAGACACACAAGTATATTACCTCTGAATTGTTCCTTTTTATAAACAATGAAGTATCTGCTTTACTCATCACAAATCCTTGATCTAGGAGATAGGTTGTCAACCTGTAATTCCATGCTCTAGGTGCCTGCTTCAATCCATACAGAGCCTTCTTCAATTTACAAACATGATTTACCTTATTAGGATCCTCATAGCCAGGTGGTTGTGACATGTAGACTTCTTCAGATATCCATCCATTCAAGAATGCATTCTTCACATCCAATTGGTACATGTTCCAATTCTTGGATGCAGCTACACTCACCATAACTCTGATAGTTGGCATCTTGGCCACAAGAGAAAATGTCTCCTCATAATCAATGCCTTGGGTTTGTGCAAAACCCTTGGCTACCAACCTAGCTTTATACCTGTTTATTGTACCATCTGAGTTCCTCTTGAGTTTGTAGATCCATCTGGATCCTATCACCTTCATGGAGTCCTTCTTGGGTACCAAGTCCCAAGTATCACTCTCCTTGAGAGCCTCCATTTCTTCATCCATTGCTTCCTTCCATTCTGGTTTAGTAATTGCTTCTTCAAATGTACCTGGTTCTTCATTCAAGATATCCTTTGCAAGATATACAGAGTGCTTGGTTACAAGTGAAGTATCATACCCATACCTAATAGGTTTCTTCTTTTCTCTTTGAGATCTCCTCATAGCTTGAGTTGAGGATTCTGGATTGTCTTCTAGTTGCTTCATCTTCATCTTCCCTTTGGATTTCCAAGCCTTGAACTCTTCAATGTTGATGGTGTCTTCATCATCTGAGCTTGTGTCCTCTTTCTGAGTTGGTTCTTGCCTGATAAGCTTTGGAAAGTCTTCTTCCATGTCATAAGGTAGGCTAACTTTCCTGCACTCATTTTCATACCATGAATCATTTTCATCAAAGATGACATCTCTGCTTACCTTGAAGCCTTTGTTTGAGGGGTTATAAAACCTGTATCCCTTCTGATTCAAATCATAACCAATGAAGATACACTTTTCAGCCTTAGGGTCTAGCTTTCCCCTTACCTGTGAGGGAATATGCACATATGCAACACACCCAAAGATTTTGCAATGATCCAGAGATGGTCTCTTACCATGCCAAGCCTCATAGGGTGTCATTCCATCAAGTGTCTTTGATGGCAACCTATTGATTAAGTATGTGGCAGTAGATACACTCTCTGCCCAAAGATAATTTGGTAATTTTTTCTCATTAAGCATAGACCTAGCTGTCTCTACAATGAGTCTATTCCTCCTTTCAGCTACACCATTTTGTTCAGGTGAGTACCTTGTAGTAATCTCCCTCTTGATGCCTCTTTCCTGCAAGAAATCTTCAAAGTCATTGGAGAAGTATTCTCCACCACCATCTGACCTTAGCCTCTTCAAATGTCTACCTGTTTGATTTTCAACTAATGCAAGATACCTTTTGAAACAATTAAATACTTCATCCTTATGTTTCATGAAGTATAAGACAGTCCACCTGCTATAGTCATCAATAAAGGACACATAGCACCTTGATCCAGATATGGATGGCTCCTTGCTAGGTCCCCAAACATCTGTATGCACCAATTCCAAATAATCTTCATGCATAAAACCTTTCTTGGTATAGGGCAATCTGTGTGACTTACCAAATTGACAAGCCCCACACTTGTATATCATGTGTTGCTTGGATACATTAGGTATCCCAAGCACACATTGATCCCTGCTTATTTGTTTTATGGTCCTTTCTCCAATGTGACCTAATCTCTTGTGCCAAATCTCCAATTCTGATAGGGTTTGGTCCTTATAGTTGTACAAAGCAATATTCTTAGTGTCTTCAAGTTCAAAGGTAAACAATCTACCTGATTTCTCTCCCTTGGCTATCCTTCTGAATCCATGTCTTAGATCCTCCACATATGCACCATGTTGAGTGAACCTGACCTGCAGACCTTTTTCAACAATCTGACCTACACTCATCAGATTCTTGGTGATTGTTGGAACATACAACACTCTGCTTAGTAAATTCTGATTACCATCACTTGTTTTGACATTGCCTACTTTAACAACTGAATGTTTAGTGTCATCACCTGTCTGCACTTGGTGCTTGCCTTTGGGTTCTTCCAAATCAGAGAGTAAGGCAACATTTCCAGCTACATGGTTAGAGCAACCTGAATCAATATAGAATAAGTGATCATCATTGATACCTGATTTAGATGTCATGTTCATGATCAACAAGGAATCATCTTGCTCCTCTGCATAATTGTTGTAATCCTTCCTATTCCTGTATCCACCTTGATAATTGCCATTGTGATTGTAGCTATTGTTGTAATTATTGTTGTAGCCATGGTAGCCTTGAGATTGGTTGAATCTGCCTCTGCCTTGAGAGTATCCTCCTCTTTGGTGACCTCTTCCTCTTTGGTTCTTGTAGTTTTTGTAGCATTCATCTGTAGTATGGTTAGACAAGCCACAAATATTGCATGGAGATTGGTTATAGGGTCTCCCCCTACCTGACTTACCTCCTCTGCCCCTACCTCTAGATGATCTACCTCTCCCTGCATAGTTTGCTTGGGAGGTAGAGCCTTCTTCATCAACCTTCTTGCTTTTACCCTTGTCTTTAGTCTTCTTATCAGTATATAGGGCAGAGGGATTGTTACCTTTTGATTGCTCTCCATTCTTTGTGATCTTTGCTTCATGTGTAAAGAGTTGTCCAATCAGAGTTGTTAGATCAGGTGCTTGGATGTCCATGTACAAGTCCATTGCAGTGGTAAAGCTCTCCCACTTGTCATCTGCCTTTAGTCCATTGATCACTTGTCTGACTATCTGCTCTTCCTCAATTTCTTCTCCAACACTTGCAAGTTGATCTGCAATGTCTTTGACTTTGGTGACAAAATCTGAGACACATTGTTTTGATTGCTTCCTAAGAGTTGTAAACTCAATCCATAGCTGATTCTTTCTGGCCCTTGTGCTTGATGAAAAATATGTTGACAAGGTTTCCCAAGTCTCTTGGGAAGTCTTACAATTCCTCACATGAGGTAGAAGGAAATCAGAAATAGAGTTTAGAAGATATGACCTTGCCAAAGCATCTTTTGCACACCATTGGTTGAGCCTCTCATGTTCATCCTTTGTAGGTAGGCCTCTGGTCTTGAATGAGGGCAACTCCTCATCTCCTGATATGTATCCATACAAGCTTCTCCCTTGTAGATAGGTCTTCATTCTCAATGACCAAGCCTGGTAATTATTTCTATCCAATTTGTCAATGAAGGAAGGGAAACCATCACCCATGATTACCTTATTTGCTCTGATACCACTGTTGGATGTGATGGCTGGATGCACTCAGAAGTTGAGTTGATGCTGCAAATCCTGCTTTACACCTGCCCTCTCTTGTCTTCAGATATGCTTAGTAGACTCCTTGAGCTTCCAAATAACACCAAAATATGCTATATGTACTTTGGAAAAGGTTTGAGTAATGACTTGATCAAAACAGACTAGTTTGCAAATCACAAGACTTGAAAAGTTTCTATTTTAGTCTTGATACCTGCTCAGTGTTATGCTCAGTATGACCAGTGTAGTTACAATTAGCAAAATTCCTTCTAGAGATATTCAATTAGCTTAGTAAGCTTCCATTTGCAAGTGGAATGAAAGAAAATGATAAACCACACTCAGAGAAATCACTTTAGCAAAATAAGGTGTACCCCCGATTTTTTAGGAGACTTACAGTCAC
>MU261305.1:95000-113439 GCA_020310875.1 Ceratopteris richardii
TCCAATACTTTGCACTTTATGTTTGGTATTCTCCTGTTTGAATCGTGTGTCCATTCACTTTTTCTTCCATGTCATTAATCAACGCAATCTTGCCACTCAAGTGATTGCTATACCTTGAGTGAGTGTGGAATACTCTTTGGTCTTCATTTGTTGCTTCATGTGTAGCATTCATGATTAGAGTTGAATCCTGCTTTTGATATGATGCATAATTTTAGTAGGTGTTGTTGTAAGATTGATTTTGGAAGTTTCTTCCACCTCCTCTGCCATATGTATTCCTACCACCTCTACCTCTAAAATTACCTCTTTGATTTCTTCCTCGTCTACCTCTTTGATTGTAGTTCTGATTCTAATTTTCATTTTTATGATTATTGTTCCAATATTCATTTGTGATGGGATTTGTTTTACCACAAATCCAACAAGCTTTGCCATTGTCTTTATTCTTTCTACTTTTTCCTCTCCATCTGCTATTTCCTTTACCTTTAGTGAAGCTAGCTTGATTCGAGGTTCCTTTTTCTTCATTTGATTGGTACTTGACCTTAGCTTTTTTCCTCTTTTCCTTTGAATACATAACTTGACCTTCACTTTTCTCATTCTCTCCTTTAACATCCGATTCAAATGTTAGCATGTGTCCTAACAATTGATTTAGATCATGAGTGAATTGATCTGATGATAATTCAGTGGAAAATATGAAAGGCTTCTAACTTTCATCTCCTCTTAATCTTGTAAGGACTTGTCTTAAATTTTTATATTCTTGAATGTCTTCATCTACTACACCTAAGCAATCTTCAATATCTTTTGTTCTTGTTTCATAATTACAAAAGTGATTGTGAAGCTTTCATTTTGAAGGTTGTAAACGTTTCCCATAGTGAGGCCTTCCTTGACTTGGTTCTATTTTGGAAATGTTCCTTCAAAGCATTCAATATATTAACTACACTTTGTAGTCCTCTAATATGTGGCAAGAGATAATCATTGATGCCCATATAGATAATGCAACTTTCTTGAACATCTTTCTTCATCCAATTCTTTAAATCTGCAAGTTCTTCCCTAGTTGGAAGACTAGAATCTTTAAACTCTGGCTTTTCTTCTTCTCCTCTGATGTATCCCATCAACTCTTTGCCCATAAGATGAGCTTCCATTCTCATAGACCATGCTGGATAGTTTTCTCTATCAAACTTCTCTACCTTGATGCTTTCTTCCATCCTTATATTACTAGAGTTAGGAAATAAATCTTCAATAGTTAGAGACTATAACTTTTGAGTTAACTCTTTGCTTCTTTCGATCCTTTTGAATGTCCTTTGTATATTCCTAAAGTTCATTTGCAAACATTTAGCCTTCCAATCCTTTCTTTAACTCCAATTTGAAGATTTCCATTAGTTAGAACTTTCCTCTTTAGTCTTTTGACTTGATCTTCTTCTCTAGCTCTTATACCATTGATGGGGACCTTCGAATCCCCAATATCAAATCTACCTTGATATAAAGACATTTCTATGTCAAGTATAGAAAAGAATTTACATTAATCACTTCAAATCTTTCCAACTTTAAGACTGAAGTATACTTCATTCTCAATGTATGAACTTTTGCTCTTCTTCAATAGTCTGTCTCAAGATTCAACTTCATTACCTACAAATGTCATAGATTTTAAAGTTCCAAATTACATAAGAATCTCAACCTATGATTTCTCTCAAACTAAAACCCATTTTGTAAAATCCTTTTGTACATATCTTACTTATCTCTCAAGATACATTTCTAGTGCTTAAACACAAAAAGCTTTACACAGATCACTAAGATCTAAGCAAAACATTAATAGATGAGATGCCCCATTTTTATGTCTCCACTTTAGAGAGTTGACATGTGAATGTTCCTATGAACCATACACACCCTATGAAAGGAATTAGAAGATGAAACTTTAACCATAGATTGATTTACTATTGAATTAGATATGTGTACAAGGATTTTTGATCCACGGGATCATCCTGAAAGAAATGTGAATTAGACTGAGCTCAAATTCTTTAAATTTCACTAGACATTGCTACCTCATTTTTTATAGTGAAATCTATTTACTTCTAAAGTCATAATTGACTTATATAGCCACAAACTTGTGTGTGGAGTATAACCAATACATTGTTATTCACTTGCTTTATTAATCAACTAACTATGATACACTAATTAGGATCCTTTGAAGTGAATATATGCTCAATCATGCCATATGCTTTTTATCCATTGCTCCCTTCATTCTTCTTTATCTTTTTCTGCATGAAACTTCTCTTTATCTGGATCCATACTCTTGCTTGACTTCATTAATCTTCATGAACACCAATTTGTAATGGGTCCACACCATCATCTCCCCCCTGAATCACTAAGCATGATTATGCTCTTCTTCTTTATTCCTACGATATGTTTGAATCTCTGTAGCTTAGGTACATCTAGAATCTTGGTTAACATATCTACTACCTATTCTTTTATTGGAGTATATGGGACTTCAATTTCCTTATCAAGTATGTTTTCCCTCAAGAAATGATATTAAATCTCAATATGTCTAGTCCTAGCATGAAAAACAAGATTAGCTGCCAAGTAAAGTGAATTCATGTTGTCACCATGTATAATTGGAACCCCCTTCCCAACTCCAAGACTCTTCATCAAGTTCTTCATCCATATGACTTCTTTTGCTACTTCTACCATTCTTTTATACTCAGCTTTTGTGGATGACAAAGATATTGTGTGTTGCTTCTTTGAACACAATGATACTAGCTTTTCTCCAATGTAACGTAAGTGTCCATGAGTAGATCTACTATCATGTGTACTACTTGCCGAATCTGCATCACTAAACACTTTGACTGTAGTGTCATAAGTGAAACCATACTACAAACCTTCATTAGAAGTTTCTTCAATGTATCTTAGCACTCTTTGTGCTACAATCCAATGAGTTTTCTTTGGACCATGCATAAATTGTGATCAAACACCGATTGCATATGAAAGATTTGGTCTTATCAAGGTAGCATAAATCACACGACCTACCGAAATTTGATACATCTTCATGTCTTTGAACTCTTCACCTCCATATGTACTAAGCTTATAATTTACCTCCAATGGGGTTATTGAGATTCTACTATTTTCCATGTCAGACTTTAACAGAAGATTCCTCAAATACCTTTCTTGTGTAACATACACTCCATGTTGTGCATAAACAATTTCCATACCTAGGAAATAGAACAAATTTCCAAGGTCACTTATCTTGAACTCCATTTTCTTCTTGAGCTTTTTGATTCCTTTGATATCTATTCCTATAAGTATAATATCATCAACATAGATACAAATATATGTGTAGCCATCTTCACTTACTTGCGCTAGTGAGCTACTATCTACCTTTAATGCTGATATCCAAGTTCATTTAAGAACTTTACAATTCTATAGTACTAAGCCCTTGGGGCCTGATTCAATCCATATAAAGCTCTTTTGAGCTCACACATGCAATATGATCCACTTGGATCTTTGAAGCCCTCTAGTTGCTCCATGTATACTTCACTTACAATGTATCCATTTAGAAAAGCATTTTTAACATCCAATTGTGATAGCTTCCATCCTTTGCAAGCTACAGTATCTATCAGTGTTCTAATGGTAGATATTTTAGCCACTGGACTATAAGTTTCATCATAGTTCACAACTTGTGTCTGAGCATATCCATTAACCAATAGTCTAACTTTATATCGAGATACCTTTCCATTTGCAAACCTTTTTGTTTTATAATCCCAAATACATCCAATTACCTTTTGATTTCTTGGTCTTGGTACCAAGTCCCTTTTGGTGCAAGTAAAACCAAGCCCACATACTTGGCCAAATGGCACATCTCTTATAGAAATCTATATGATCAACCTCTTGTAAAAGTTCCTCATATTTACCTTTGTAAAAGTGTTTTAGAAACATGTGGAGTTAGGAAGCTGTAAATCACAAATCATTTGGTAGTTGATTGTTGTGAGAATATATCCTATCTTTTAGGATTCACTTTTAGGTAGATCTTTTGAATTTCAATTCAAACATTGGCTCCAAACACAACCACAAATAGAGGATCAAAGGACCCATGGGATATCTCAACTCCATGAGATCATTTTGAAGACGATCTAGTGTGAATTAAGAGCTCATCTCATAGCTCTTTCTCATCTCATAGCTATTTCACCTCTCCCACATTGAGAAATGTATGATTTCCAATGACATTGTATTTGTATAGGATTTAATATACATATTATCATTATATTCCCATTTTACTTCTCTATTATGACTCCATCAGAACAGTGATTTTCCATGAGATTGTTCTCTATGTATGATTGATCATTTGTCACTCAAATCATGGTAGATTCAGCGTATTGTCTAGTACATGACCACAAAGTCTCATTGTCATTACTTCTCTAGATCCTCAGATATTAACACATTTTTACACTCTCATCTATTGCTTGTTACACCCTCTAATTTTTGTGAAGGTCTTGTGATTTGTTAAACATCATTCTCAATGTGTACTCCATCATTTTTGTTGAAATCACACATGCTTGATAGCTATCTAAGCTACTTAGAGTTTCCCAAAATGAATTAATCTAATTTTTACTGTGATTAGAGGATTGTTCAAAACATTGAGTATGTGTGGAGACAAGAATAGCAAGTCTTTAATCTTGAATCATTTTCCTACCGATCTATTTTGATCCATTGATTAGTAGATCATATTCCAAACATCATATATGATTATTTATGGTCATTAGATAGCTAAAGAGGCTCACTCTACTCTCTATTAGTCATCCTTGGTAGTTGTGAACTAGGATTATGCAACACCACTTCATCTCTCAAGACTATCCACCATCTCCTCCAACAATGGTATCACAACAAAAACAAGCAAGATGGGAGATGGATTTCCATCCTTCATTGACAAATTGGATAGAAAAAACTACTCAACATGGTCACTAAGGATGCAAGCCTACCTTCAAGGGAGAAGTCTATATGGATACATCACAGGAGATGAAGAGATGCCAATATTCAAGAGCAAGCATCAACCCACAAGGGAAGAACAAGAAAGGCTGACCACATGGTGTGCAAAGGATGCTCTTGCCAAGTCTTATCTATTAAACTCAATATCTGATTTCGTATTGCCTCACATTAGGAATTGCAAGAGCTCCTAAGAGACTTGGGAAGTGCTCTCATCATATTTCTCACCAAATACAAGAGCTATGAAGAATCAATTATGGATGGTGTTTACAACTCTAAAGAATCATCCAAAGCAAGGAGTGGATGATTATGTAACCAAGATGAAATATGTGGCTGATCAACTTGCAAGCATCGCGAGAGGAGATAGAGGAAGAACACATAATAAGATAGATCATTAATGGCATCAAAGCTGATGATAAGTGGGAGTCATTCACGACAACAATGGACCTCTGCATGGATATGCAAGTACCTGACCTCGATGGGGCAACTCTTTACCCATGAGACAAAGCTCAAAAAGAATGGTGATAATTCTAGAGGTGATCAATCTTCTTCCCTTTATATAGATAAGAATAAAAGTATAGATAAAGGTAAACTCAAGAAGAATGAAGATGAGGCTAGTACCTCTCAAGATAACTACATAGGTAGAGGAAAAAGTGATAGAGAAAGGGGCAGAGGAGGAAAGCAAGGCAGGTGGAGATCCTACAACAATCCACCTTGCAACATTTGTGGTTTTATCAATCACGCCATAAAAGAATGCATCAAGAACACAAGGAATCAAAAGGGAAGAGGCTTCCATAGGAGTAGTTATGGACAATCCAGAGGTAGATACAACAATGGAGGAAGCAACTATAATCACAACTTAGAGCTTGTGTACACATATTCTAGTATATATATTACTTAGAGAAACTATATACATGATATGTTGGTAAATTTCAAGATGGAGAATACCAAAATTATAGGTACACGCATGGAACTCAACGATAAGCTAAGTTCCCATGAAGGAGAACCACTTGAGGATGTTATAGGTTATCAAAAGCTTCTAGGGAGCCTCAACTATGCTACCCTAACAAGATTTAACATTGCTTATGGAGTAAATACATTGAGTCAGTTTATGCATGCACCAAGGAAGCCTCACATGGAAGCTTCCAAACGGGTGCTTAATTATCTAAAGGGTACCATGAATGAAGGGTTGTTTTATCCCTTCACTTCTGACTTAGACATAAAGATGTACTCTGATATAGATTTGGCTGGCTCCAAGGATGATAGGAGGAGCACCTCAAGGTACTTATCTTTTGCAGGTTCAAAGCTTATATCATGGTCATCTAAGAAGCAACCAACTATGGCATTATCATCTACAGAAGTAGAATATAGAGGTTTGGCAAATGCAACTCAAGAATCTATGTGGCTCAAACAACTCTATGCAAATTTGGGGTTACACTCTTATACTCTAATAATCTTTGGAGAAAACACTACTTCACTTCATTTGGTTGCTAATCTTGTATATCATGCAAGGACTAAGCACATTGAAGTGCACTATCATTCTATAAGGGAAAAATTTCTTAGAAAGGATACTCAAGTATCCTATGTGTTGGAGAAACAATCACTAATTGGACATATATTTGAAGGTCAAAGCTTTAGAAGAAAACCACATGCCTATGTGAAGGGACAAATTCACAAGTGTATTATATTTGTAAAGTTAGTTCACTTTAGTTCTAGAAGTTTTTTTTTTAATTCAAGAGATTGAGAAACTTTATATAAGTTTGTTTGTATCAACTGACGCGATGAGGAAGAGAGAGTTAGAGAAATTGAGAATGAAGAGAATGGTAGTTGAGAGAGTGAGTTAGAACTCATTTTGTATGACTGAGAATAGTAAGACTTCTCTGCATGAGAAGGCACTTATGCATTTCTAAAGTTTCATAGTTATGAAAAGAGTTGATTAAACTTTTGTTTTTCATCAAATATCACTTCTTTAGAAGCACAAAATTGTTTTGTAGATGGACTTGACAACCTATAACACATTTGTTTATGATCATATGCTATGAAGACATACTTCTTTGATTTAGGTTCTAGCTTATGTCTCAATTGAGATGGAACATAAGCATATGCCAAACATTCAAGTATTTTGCAATGATCAAGAGTAAGTCTCTTATTACGCCATGCTTCATATTGGGTTAAACCATCCAAAGCTTTCCAAGGTAACCTATTTACAAGATAGGTTGTTGTGTTAACAGCTTCAGCCCATAAGTAAGTGGGGCAATAGTTATCCTTCATCATAGATCTAGCAAATTCCATAAGTGTTCTATTCCTCCTTTCTACAAATCAATTTTGTTGAGGAGAGTACCTGCATGTTACTTTCCTTTTCATACCTGCATTCCACAAGTAATCATTAAAATCTTTGGAGAAATACTCTCCCCTCCATCTAACCTCAATCTTTTGAGCTTTTGTCCTACAATCGTCTCTACATATGCATGATAATGTCTAAATATTTTAAACACTCCAAATTTGTCCTTGATCACATAGAGTGTGATCAATCTTGTTGCATCATCTACAAACAAAGCATAATATCTAGATCCATTGATATTATAATCCTTTGAAGGACCCCACACATCTATGTGAATTAATTAAATCTTCTTTGTATGCATAAATCCTACTTGTTGTATGATTGTTTGAGTGCTTCACCTCATTGACAAGATTCATACTTGTATTTCTTGTGTTGGCCTTGAATATTGGGTAGACCTAGCACTAATCCATTCTTTGCCATGTCTTTTATACCTCTTTCATTGAACTGATCTAATCATTTATGCCATAGGTCCTCCTGAGTCATTTTGTGACTTCAATATGTGAACAAGGCATGCCCTACATTACCTTGTCTTCTTTGTTTTTGACCTACAACAATACTCTTATATCCTTCATTTGGATCTTCAACATAAATTCCATCATTAGTGAATCTGACTTCATAGCCTTTCTCAACAAGTTGTTCTACATTGATTAAACTCTCCTCTTTATGTTCGGTATTGTCTCTTGTTTGAACTATGTGTCCATTCACTTTTTCTACTTTTGAGCTCTAACCTTGATCAAGTCAAAAGACTAAAGAAGAAATTCTTGACCAGTACACATTTTTAAATCAGAGTTAAAGAAAGGATTGGAAGGCTAAAGTTTTGCAAAAGGACTTTAGGAACATACAAAGGACATTCAAAAAGATCAAAAGAAATAAAGATTTTACTCGAAAGGTAGAGTACCTAACTTTTGAAGAACTATGTCCTAACTCAAGTAATAGAAGGATGGGAGAAAGAATCAAGATAGAGAAGCTTGATAGAGAAAACTATCTAGCATGGTCTATGAGAATGGAGCTTCATCTTATGGGAAAAGATTTGATGGGATACCTCACAAGATAAGAAGAAAAGCTAGACTTTAAAGATTATAGTATTCCAAGTAGGGAAGAATTTGCAGACTTAAAGAATTGTATGAAGAAAGATGCTCAAGCAAGGAGCATTATCTATATGGCTATCAATGATTATCTTTTGCCACATATTAGAGGGCTAGAGAGTGCAACTCATATATGGAATGCTTTGGAGGAACATTTCCAAAATACAACCAATTCAAGGAAGGCCTCACTATGGGTAGAATTTACAACCTTAAAAAAGAAAGCTTCACAATCAATTTCTGATTATGTAACAAAGATGATAGATATTGCAGATTTCTTAGGTGTAGTTGATGAAGACATTGAGGACTATAAATTGCTAAGATGGGTCCTTACAAGACTAAGAGGAGATGAAAGGTGTACGACTTTCATCTTGTCCACTAAACTATCATAGATCACTTCACTCCAAATCTAAATCAATTGTTGGGACACATGCTAATATTTGAATAGGATGTTAAAGGATATAATGAGAAAAGTGCATGTCATATCCCATTTTACCTCAACTTGCTACGATACCACTATTGGAGGAGATGGATGGATACCTTAAGGAAGTGAGATGGTACTGTTAAAAGCTGCTTTGTACCTGCCTTATTACACTTCAGAGTTATATAGTAGGCCCTTTTAGCTTGCAAATGACACCAAGAAAGTACCCATGTACTTTGGAGTTGATGCTTGAAACAATTGTTCCAAAACAGACTAGTTCAAGAATAGCCAGTATTGGAAAACTTGCTATTTTAGTCCACACACCTGCTGGCTTTTTTACTCAGAGCTCAAAGTATAGTAACAATTTACAAAATTCCTTTTGGGGGAATTCAATTAGCTTAGATAGCTAATGATTGCAAGTGGAATCATGTAAAATGATCAAGTATGCTCTGAGAAATAAGTTTAGCAAACCAAGGCTTACCTCTAACTTTTTAGGGACTAACCAATAAATGACCAGTGAGAACTTTGGGGACGATTTCTCCTATATGTCTAAACCAAATGCCTTGAGGTTTTGGTAGTAGAAAGTAATCGGGTTCCAAAAAGCCAAAGATTATGAAAAATGGTTGAGTATTGACTGAGATATGACCAAAGAAAGTTGACTCTTTTGAGTAGTCATAGCAAAGAACTAGACAGATATGTTCAATGAGCTATATGTATTATATGACATGATTGTACAAGATCATTGGCATTGTAATGATGCACAATGATGATGGAATGAGTGAGCTATGGTGTGAACCACTCAACTTCTACAAATGATCAAGGAGAGAGCTCTTAATGAGGGCACACATTTTCACGAGATTTACAAGATCCTTTTTATAAGAGTTTCTTCTAAGTTTGAATTTGAACTCAAACTTGGCTCCAACTAAAAGTGACTCCATTGATTTGGGAGTTATTCACTCATCCTTAATTTGTATCTAATATTCCTCCTAATGCCACGAGATACAATCTTTTACAAGATTCTTTAAAGGTTTAATCTTTTACAATGGTAAATGATCAAGTGGTTATAAGCTATGATTCACATGTATCATCAAGTGATAGTTGCACACATTTTAGTCTAAGCCAAATGTGTAGGCTTGATCATTTTGCACCAACAGGTATAACCCCTTATGAAGCATGGTGGAGTAAGAAACCTACTCTTGATCATTGCAAAATATTTAGATGTTTGATATATGCTTATGTTCCATCTCAATTGAGACATAAGCCAAAACCTAAAGTAGAGAAGTATGTCTTCATAGGATATGATGACAAACAAATGGGTTACAAGTTGTGGAGACCATCTACGAACCAATTTCTTGTTTCTAAAGATGTGATGTTTGATTAGAAAATACATGGTATAGAAGTACAAATAATATACATGCAGATTTTGAAGAAGTCATGAAGATAAGGAAAGGAAAATCAAAGATGCAAGTACATGTAGATGAAAGTGATGAGAAAGATGGAGATGATGATAGACCAAGATTTGATCCAGAATATGATGAGATAGAGACCTCAAGGAGTGCAGAGATAACAAGGTCATCAAGAGAAAGAAAGCAACCTATAAGGTATAGTTATGACACTTCTCACGTCACAACCAAAGATTATGCATACATATTGAAGATAGATGAACATCCATCAACATATGTAGAAGATAAAGGTAAAGAGAATTGGGAAAAACCAATGCACAAAGAGCATGATGCTCTACTTGAGGTGATACATGGGACTTGGTACTAAGACCAAAAAATCAAAAGGTAATTAGATGTAGATGGGTGTATTAAAAAAAAAGGTTTGCAGATGGAATGGTGTCTAGATATAAAGCTAGAGTAGTGGTCAAAGGATATGCCCACACCCAAGGTGTGGACTGTGATGAAACTTGTAGTTGAGGGGCTAAAATTTCTACCATTAGAAAACTAAGAGCTATTGTAGCTCGCAAATAATGGAAGCTATCACAATTGGATGTTAAAAATGATTTTCTAAATAGATACATGGCAAATGAAGTATAAATGGAGCAAACATAGGGCGTTTAAGATCCAAGTGGATCAAATTGTGTGTGTAATCTCAAAAGGGCTTTGTATGGATTGAAGTTGACCCAAAGGGCTTGGAACTGTGGACTTGTGAAGTTCTTAAATGAACTTGAATATCACAAAGCAAAGGCAAATAGTAGCTTGCTGGTGAAAGCAAGTGAAGATGGGTATATATATATTTGTATCTATGTTGATGATATTATACTTATAGGAACAGATATCAAAGGAATCCAAAAGCTCAAGAAGCATTTGAAGAAGTAGTTCAAGATAAATGACCTTGAAAATTTTTCCTATCTTCTAGGCATGGAAATTGTTTACACTCAACATGGAGTGTATGTTACACAAGAAAATTATTTGAAGAATCTTTTGTTAAAGTTCAACATGGGAGATTGTAGAATCTCAACAACCCCATTGGAGGTAAATCATAAGCTTAGTAGGTATGGAGGTGAAGAGTTCAAAGACATGAAGATGTATAAAATTTTGGTGGGTAGTCTCATTTATGCTACCTTTACAAGACCAGATCTTTCATATGCACTTGGTGTTTTATCACAATTTATGCATTGTCCAAAGAAAACTCAATGGATTGCAACACAAAGAGTGCTAAGATACATCAAAGGAACTTCTAATGAAGGTTTGTACTATGCTTTCACGTTTTACACTAGAATCCAAGTATGTGGTGATGTAGATTGGGTAGGTAGTACAGATGATAGAATATCTACTCATGGATACTCATGCTACATTAGAGATAAGTTAGTATCATGGTGATCAAAGAAGAAACACACAATTGATTTGTCATCCACATAATTTGAGTATAAAGGAATGGTAGAAGCAACAAAGGAAGTCATATGGATGAAGAACTTGATGAAGAGTCTTGGAGTTGAGCATGGGGTTCCAATTATACATGGTGACAACATGAGTTCACTTTACTTATTTGCTAATCCTATTTTTCATGCCATGACTAAACATATTGAGATTTAATATCATTACTTGACAGAAAAGGTACTTGCTAAGGAAACTGAAGTCACATATACTCCAACAAAATAATGGCTAGCATATATGTTAACCAAGAGTCTAGATGGACCTAATCTATAGAGATTCAAAGAGATGGTAGGAATAAAGAAGAAGAGCATCATTACAATTAGTGATTGAGGGGGAGCTATTGGTGTAGACCAATAGAAAATTGTTGTTTATGAAGATTAATGAAGTCAAGCAAGACTATAGATAAAGATAAAGAGAATTTTGGTGCAGACAAAGATCAAGAAGAATGAAGGGAGCAATGGATAAAAAGCATAAGACATGACTAAGCATATATTCACTTCAAAGGATCCTAATTAGTCTATTATAGTTATTCAATTAATAAATCAAGTTAATAACAATGTATTGGTTATGATCTAGTTACAAATTTGTGTATATATGACTTTAGAAGTAAATAGACTTCACTATAAAAAATGAGGTAGAAGTGTCGCCTGAAATTTAAAGAATTTGAGCTCAGTCTAATTCACATTTCTCTCAAGATAATCATATGGATCAGAAATCCTTGTACACACATATAATTCAATAAGAAATCAAGCTATGGGTAAAGTTTCATGTTCTAATTCTTTTCATAGTGTGTGTATGGTTCATAGGAACATTCACATGTCAAGTCTCTAAAGTGTGGACTTAAAAATGGAACATCTCATCGATTTATGTTTTGCTCAGATCTCAGTGATGCATGTAAAGTTTTTTGTGTCTACACACTACAAGCCTAAGTTGAGAGGTAAGGAAGATATGTCCGAAAGCATTTTACAAAACTAGTTGTAGTTTGAGAGAAATCAGAGGTTGAGGTGACCTATGTCAAAGACACTATTTCTAAACATCAGTTTCAGAGGGAAATCAAAGATTCAAATTCATGATGCTGAAGAGATTTTTGATGCTCATATTGATAATGAAGAGATGTCAAGATTTGATCAAGAATATGAAGAACCAGAGACTTCAAAGAGTGGAGAAGCTAGAAGGTCAACAAGGATAAAAAAAGCAAGCAATAAGGTACATTTATGATACTTCATTTTTTACCACTAAAGACTATGCTTACATCGTGAAAGTAGAAGAAGATCCTTCTACATATGATGAGGCAAAAGATAAAGAAAATTGGGGGAAATCTATGCAAGATTATGATGCATTGATGGAGAATGAGACTTGGGATTTGGTTCCTAAACCAAATAATCAAAAAATCATTAGATGCAAGTGGGTCTACAAAACAAAGAGGTATGCACATTGAAGTGTGTCTAGGTATAAAGCTAGACTTGTTGTAAAAGGATATGCTTAGACATATGAAGTAGATTATGATGAGACTTATAGTCCAGTGGCAAAGATGACAACTATAACAAATCTCCTAACTATTGTTGTATGTAAAGGTTGGAAGCTATGTCAACTAGATGTGAAGAATGCTTTTCTAAATGGTTACATTTCCAATGACATTTTCATGGAGCAACCAGAAGGTTTCAAGGATAAATGTTATTCAGAGCATGTGTGTAAGCTCAAGAGAGCTTTGTATGGTTTGAAGCAGGCCCCAAGGGCATGTAGTTGCAGACTTGTGAAGTTCTTGAAAGAGCTTGGTTTCCAAGTTTCCAAAGCAGATAGTAGCTTGCTTGTTAAAGCAAGTGATGATGGGTTCATTTACATGTGCATATATGTTGATGACATAATTCTTACAGGTACAGATGAGAAGGTCATACAAAGTCTTAAGAAGCAAATGGAGAAAGAGTTCAAGATCAGTGACTTGGGAGATTTTTCATATTTCTTGGGCATGGAGATTTCATATACTCAACATGGAGTATATGTGACTCAAGAAAGGTATTTGAAGAATTTGCTAATCAAGTTTAAAATGGATGATTGCAAGGTAGCATCTACTCCAATGGAGGTGAATCATAAATTGAGTAGATATGGAGGAGAAGAATTCACGGACATGAAGTTGTATCAAAGTTTTGTTGTTCTAATCTATGCTACATTAACTATGCCTAATTTGTCATATGCAGTTGGAGTGTTGTCTCAATTCATGCATTGTCCTAGGAAAGAACATTGGATTGCGGGACAAAGGGTGCTAAGATACATTAAGGATACACTCAAATAAGCTTTGTATTATGGATTCACATCAGATACAAAGATCATGATATATAGTGATACAGACTGGGTAGGTAATCTTGATGATAGGAGGTCAACCTATGGGTATCTATGTTATGTGGGAGATAAGTTAATCTCTTGTGTCCTAAGAAGCAACATACAGCTACTTTGTTATCCACAGAAGCAGAGTATAAAGGTATGGATGAAGGTGCAAAGAAGGTTATATGGTTGAAGACTCTCATGAAGAGTTCTGACATCATTCAAAGTACATCCACTATTCATGGAGATCATATGAGTTCATTGTATCTAGCTGCTAGCCCTGTGTTTCATGCTAGGACTAAACATATTGAGATCCAATATCATTTCTTGAGAGAGAATACGATTGATAAAGAAATTAAAGTCATACATACTTCTACAAAAGATCAGATTGCAAACATGTTAACAAAAAGCTTGGATGGACCTAAGTTACAGAGGTTCAAAGATATGGCAGGGATAAAAAAGATGCAGGTAGTCACAATTGATGATTGAGGAGGAGTTTTTGGAGCAAGACAATCAACAATTGATGCTTATATGAAGCTTAGGAGTGAAGACTTGAAGAAAAGATTGAAGCCTAAGAGCATGAAGTGAAGTAGAGGCTCAAAAAGAGATGGTCTATATACACATGTATATTAGCTTTGTAAATACTTCATAAGTTCTTGAAGTAATGAAGAATCCACACTCATATGTATATATACACTTGTATATAGTCATGATATAGAAGAGAGATGAACAATAGATGAGAAGGTGAGGAGTAGATCATAAGTAAAATGAGTATCTTCCATTAGATATAAGAAGAGTTGAATAGAAGAAGTTTTTTGAGATTTGCACATCGGTCTTTTCTCCATTTCTCATTATATGATTAATCATTTTAGAAATCCTTTTATAGATATCTAAGTCCATAGTTAATGCATCTGTGGTCAAGATTTTAGAGTCCAATTGTAATCAGGTAGAGAGAATTTTGAGCAGGAACATTTACATGTGTAAATGTGCAGAAGTGAAGATATGAATAGGTGCAATCCTGGTGGTCAATGTTTTGATAAGATCTCCCTCAATAATGTAAATTTTTGAGCAAGTAAGCACTCATTCTTTAACTTGAGAGGTAAGCTACTCCTGTCTAAAATCATTTCAATAAATGGGGTCTAGTTTGGGAGAACCATGGATTAGAAGTTGCAAGTGTCAAAATCAATTACATAGAAGAACAATTCAAACATAGGCACATTGTTTGGAAGAAATCTCAAGATTTACTAATCCTTTTGAGGCGTTTTACTCGTCAAAGGTGCATAAGCTTAAGACAACACTTCATACAAATTTTTCATTGAAAATTTTACACATTTGGATAGTCAATGAGTGGCTTAAGTCATAGTTAGTTCAAACTTTGATAATTTGGCATTGATTTTCAAAATTGGTTGACGTTATGATTTTTTCTTGATATAGAGGTGTTGTAACATCAAACATGACTTTTTCTTTTGGAGATTAAAATTGTCCATCACTTCAAGCTTCACCATAGGTAAATTTCATGAGGTATGTGAAGCATGTCAATTGGGAAGCAGACTAAAAAGCTCTCAATTCATCAAGCTATGTGGCTCCAAGGGTTTGGATATGGGTCCCACACAAATGTATGGGGAACATCAAGAGATCCATCACATGATGTAACATGTACTTTGTAACTTTTATTGATGATTGCTCTAGAAAGATTTGGTTGTATAGCATCAAGCACATGAGTGGTGTTTGATACATTCAAAAGGTTCAAGGCGCAAGTTGAGAATGAAACGGGCCATAGGAAATGCAAAGATCAAATGGTGGAGGAGAGTACATCTCTAATGATTTTACTAAGTTCTTGCACGATGAAGGGATAAAAAGGCAATATACATGCATGTATATCCCTGAATAGAATGGTATTTGTGAAAGAAAAATAGACAACTTGTAGAGGTAGTTAGATGCATGTTAAATGAAATGAATGCTCCATTTACATATTGGGTTGATGCAACAAATATAGCTTCTTACTTGATGAGTAGTATGACCACATTAGAAGTTCATGATGCTACTCCAGATGAGGTTTATTATCAAAGGAAGCGTGACTTGTCACATCTAAGGATCTTTTGTTGTGTATGCTATGCCCATGTACCTCAAGAGGTGAGGAAGGTAAGATGGATTCTAGGGCAGAGAAGTGCATCTTTATAGGCCACTCTACAAAACAAAAGGGGTATAGATGTTACAATGCCATCACAAATCAACTTAAAGTATCAAGGGATGTGGTATTTGATGAATTTGAGGCATATTATGAACCACCTAATGCATTGCAAGTTGAAGATATTGAGGAATCCAAAACGTCTATGAAGAACAAAATCAAGTTAGCACAATTTTGAATGGCCCCTCCACTTTGAGTCCATCAGGATTCCTTTATCACTCAAAGGAAAAGCAAAGGAAGTGAACCAAGCTTAGCATGCAATCTTAACCAATATGATAAGCGTACTGTGGTAGGGACTTCCATTCTAGTGAGGATGAAGATGATTTTGAAGAGGTAGTGACTCCTAATGTGAAACAAAAGGGGGACTTGAAGAAGTATTCTACGATAGGTAATGAGAGGAGGTGAGAGAAGGTTAAACACCCTATTGAAAGGCTAACATATGATAGCTTCATTGCTGGGAATTTTTTTTTTGTCAAGTTTGAAGGACAAGGAAACATGCACATATGAAGAAGCTTGTCAAGATAAGGTATGGATAAATGTTGTGAGAGAAGAGATGGATGCTCTTCATGACAATCAAGCATGGGAGCTTGTACATAGGCAAGAAGAAATGAAAGAGGTAAAAAATAGGTGGGTCTACAAGATCAAAAGGAACTTTGATGGATCCATAGCCAAACATAAAGCTAGACTTGTAGCTAAGGGTTTTACCCAAACACATGGGATATATTATGAAGAGACACTTAATCTTGTTGAAAAAATGAGTAGAACTAGATCATTGAATGCCATTTCAGCTTCTAGAACTTGGAAATCATTTCAAAGACATTAAGAATGTTGGTGATCTTGAAGATATTGTTTACATGCAACAACCCATGGGATATGAGAACCCTAGAAACCTTAATTTTATATGCAAACTCGAGAAAGATTTGTATGGTCTCAAGCAAGCACCAAGGGCATGGAATGGGGCTTGTTGAGTACCTTATTAGATGTGCATATTGTTGGTGTAGGAAAATCAACAATTGAAGTTTTGGAAGTCAAGGACTGAAGAAAAGACCAACTTATGAAGCATGGAAGAAGTTCATATTCAGAAGATAAAGAGTTGTACACATATGTACATTAATTTAGAGTCAGCTCACTTATGTCTTTGATTAGTCATAAGCTTGTAAGTTTTTGTCTATATATACTATGGAAAATATCGGGGCAAGTATGAAAGATCATGAGAATAGAGTAATCAAGAGTTGTAAGAGTTATTAGACATCTTAGAAGTTAGTTAAACTCTCTCTCATCATTCAGTTGTAAACTCCTCCAGAAATGAAAGAAATTTGAGCCCGATGTTTCTGCGTTTTCTCCTTCTGTGCTAGATCTTTTGTGAAATGCTTTTGTACAAGTCTAAGCCTATAGGTGATTGACCTCTGTACAAATTTTCAGCTTCTAATTGTGATGAGGCTGAGAGAATTGAGTGTAGGAACATTTACATGTGTAAATGGAAGAAGAGATGTTGCAGGAGGCGCAAAATTCAAAGTCAATGTTTTGATCAGTTCTCCTTCTATAGTTTAAAGTTTTGAGCAAGCAAGCATTCAATCTTTAAGTTGGAAGGTAAGCTACTTGTGGCTAAAAGCATTTGCTTAAATGGGTTCTAGTCTTGGAGAACCATGTCTTAGAAGTTCTAGGTGTCAAAGTCGACTCTACAGGGTGACAGTTTTAGACATAGGTAACTTCTTGAGTTCATTTTCAAGTTATACTGAATCTTTGGAGTAATTCAACTTGGAGAAGGTGCACAATCTATAGGCAACACCTTGTGCAAAGTTTTATAAAAATCTTTACACAATTGATAGGTCAATGGGAAAGATAAGTGCAACAGACTTTCTGTAGAGTCATCATCTTCATAGATTTTTCAAAATCTTGATAATTGAGTATTGATCTTCTAAAATTGGAGAAGGTTTGAGTTATTCTTGTTATAGAGGTGCTCTAAATACAAGAATAACTTGTTCTTTTGGAGATTAACAATCTCCTTCACATATGCAACAAATGATAATGATCCTTCACTATATGTAAAAAGGCTTGATGAGAAGTCGTGTACATATGCATATATGTTTATGATTTAATCATAATAGGTGATGATGATGATGGAGGTATCAAGGATATCAAGTAAAATTCGCAAGGAATTTAAAATTTCAAAAGTTTTTGTGCTAAAATACTTCTTTGGCATTGTGATTGTATATGCCAAGTAGAGATTGTATCTTATGCAAA